>JAJOZX010000352.1:1122500-1235000 GCA_023014485.1 Bathynomus jamesi
CACTAACGGATACCAAAGGCCCAACTCAAATCCTTCCTCTACCAAAATTTTTCACCTATATACTTTAATAATTAATTAATTAGAGGTTATGTAAGTATGGTTGTACTACGTGAAGGTCGGTTATGTTAAAGAGGGGGGCGTTTTTACGGGCATTCGCCCTTGGCCCCCGTCTTTCCTGCGTAAAAAAATTATGCTAGGTTACGTCACATTAAAATAATTTAGGGGAAGTAAGAGCGTGTGAAGAGTCATTTTGGTTAGTTTAGGTCAAGTTAAATTACGTGAGATTAGTCTACGCCCAGTTAAGTTAGGTTAAGTTACGCTTGTTTAGGGTTGAACTTTTATCCGAATGAGAGATCAAACAAACAAAGAAAAACAAACTTTATTCAGAAGGAATACATTACATAAGGTATCGCATCACATCACATCTGTATAGGTTCACACAATGCTGACATTTAGATTTAATTATATATTTTGTCGGAAGTTGTCTTATCAAAACATTCTTATCTGAATATGCCGTTGGGAAGTATGACAGCTTTTCATGCAAAATCTTTTAGATTTATTTCAGTTTTTGCAATTGAAAATCAGAAAATAAATAGAAATAATAAACGATAAAATCAAATTATATTTAATTAAGTTTTGTCATTACAAATAATGATCGTAGAACTAATAGAAAAAGAGAATGGTAAACAATACGCGTGTAACTCCTACAAGGTCATATATATATATATATATAATTATATATATATAGAAATAAAGGCGAGTTATTACAGTTCCTAAAATCAACAAAAGAACCAAACCGAAATGACTCGACTGTGGAATATTTTAAAGGGTTTAGTCAAAATAAAAAAGACAAATCCCTTCCTTATCTTCGCTAGATCACAAGACGGAATTTCTTTCATTGATCCCGCAGATACTGTTAATTTATTGGACAATTTATTTTAAAAAATAGGAGACAATAGAGCTGTAGCCATTTCAGATTCCCAGCAAAATAAAACCTTAGTTGAAAAAAAAATTAGTTTTCCTTCCGCCCGAATTGTTCATTCTGGCTAGGGTCAGGCTCGTTGCTCCCCACCTTAGACCCGCAGCTTAGCGTGGAATCCGAACCACGTCCCACCAGGGAAGTCAGAAATTACGGAGTCCTTTCCCATTTATCTACCAGCCAAATTTTTTGTATGGAAGGATAAACAGCTGGGTGAGCTGAGCGTCACCCGTTCTCGACGGAAATCGAGCGTTTCTCTCGATCTGTCGAAAGTTTTTTATATGCTTTTACGTGAAATCATACTGGATAAATTAAACATGCAGTGTAAGGGGGAATATGCCAAATTTGTTTTAAATCTAACCCTCGTCAGTATGTTAAGATAAAAGACATTTCATCAGCGTACGCTGTAAAGAAAAATGGGGCTTTACTGTTATTAATTCGTGTAAATCGGTAAACAACATTAAGTTGTATTCAATATGCGGATGATGTATATCGACTCTCTGATAAATAAAATGAACAGGCAATTAAAACATGTCTAGAAATGGATGTGTTCAAACAAATTTTTATTGACCTTGATGAAATCATTTCGTATGAAAAGACCCGTAAACGCGCATAATCCATTAAAAGCAAGAGTAAATAAAGGTAAATTGCCTTGGATCAAATTAAATGACGGATCCCAGAAATCACATCTTGTATATGAAATAAAAAATATCTTTATTTCTGTACATATTATTCACTCCAAAAAAAGCAAAGTGAAAATGGTCTCTCCATAATGTATTTATTCATCCACACTTAACAATACATCATTACAATATGGGATCGTACGAAGAATTTTATAAAAAAAACAGAAAAATTTCTGTAGAAACATTTCACAACATTATAAATAAACGAACATTTGTCTCAGCGATAACACGCGGGTAATCTCATACCACTCCATTGTTCAAATATTTGAATATCCTAAAACTAAGTACAGTAACTTTACATAAAAGTAACTATCGGCGCGGTAACCGATATATCTAAATTTCCCCTTAAATTTTTAATAATTATTGACATACTTCAGAGACCGTAATTCAATCCATTTTTAGCGAAAAAAAAATTGTAGCAACTTTTAGTTGGTTTAATTTCATGACTCTTTATAAACTTCAACGATAGTTTTGTCTTAAGGAGAAAAAAACTTTCTGAAATTTGTATTTTATTTTATTTTATTTATTCAGACTGATAATGTCGCATATTTCAAAATATTACCAAATTTGACTTTTAATAGGATGCCAACGCCATTTCTCTATACTCACATTATACCAAATAGATATAGTAACAATTTAATTTACGGTCTTCCTTCGTTCCTCTTTTGGCAAATTTGTTACACAAAGAACTGTAAAACACTGTTTTATACCTTACTTAAATTCCAAAACAACTAAGACTCACTTTTATGCCAGGCTTACTGTTTTCTTCTTTTGCTCGTAACTAAACAATTTATATATATATATATATATATATATATATATATATATATATATATATATATGGGTGAACCAAATGTAGGTGGACAGTAAATGATAACGTTTATTTTGAGAATACATATTTAATTTTTTTGTATACTATAATACAAAATAAAATTTAAATAAATTTAGTTATAATATTTAATATAATATAACACAAACACCATAGTTATAATGAACACCATAGTTATAATATAATATAACACAAACCGTATTCAACCTACTGTCCACCTACTTTGGTTCACCGTGTATATATATATATATATTAATATATATATAATTATATATATATATACGTTAGAATTTTAGTTCCTAAATAGTGTATGGTAGATGTGCTATTTATAATCTCATTTCAGTTTTCGACTTATATTAGCACTTATAGTTTAAATATTGTGAAATAAAACTTACGCAGATGATAAATAAACATACTTTGAAAGAAATTCTGAGAGAAATATAATAATCGGCGATGGGGTAATATCAGTCGATTAATCGGTATCATCATATTTGTATCGGCATTTTGATATCCTAAGTATATATACGTATATATAGGCTTCACCTTCGTGAAATGAGGAATCATCGCACGGAACATTTGAAAGGTTGAAAGGTGTGTGTGTGTGTGTGTGTGTGTATATATATATATATATATATATATATATATATAAATGAAATGAAAATGAAAAGGTTTATTGGCAGACTATAGTCCATATGACAAATATTATTAATACAATGACAGTTCATATACTAAGGATAGAAATATATACAGTTGATTAGAAATAATACTGTAATGTCGAAGTTAAGTGGAGCTACAGACAGACGTTTTCGTACCAAGAAGTCCATAGCTTAGGCCTTAGAGGATAAATGGCAGGACTCATGGATAGCTTGGATGATCGGATTGGTTGATTTTTTAATTCTTTGCATTAGACTGTCGTGAGCATGTCTTGTTACCTGCAGGAAGTTCGGGACATTGCGGGTAGCAAACATTTGCGAAGCTGAGCATCTCGGGGGTAATTTATGTAAGAGTCTAAAAGACCTGTTGTACAGCAAATTTAGGGTTCTGCCAGAACCTTTTTTATAATTCACCCAGAGTTGCTGTCCATATATATTACTGCAGAAAGTATGAAAGAGAGTGTCTTTAGCGTCACTTGTACAGAATCGAAAGTTCCTTATGGTCATATTCGCTTTAGCACTAAGGCTTCGAGATTGTTTTCTTATATCCGAGTCATCACTCAAGGAGCTGGTAATAGTTTGACCCAAATACTTAAACTCTTGTACTTCCTCAATTACTTCACCATTCATTTTAAACCTTATAACAGCTGGCTGATTACAGCTTTTAGGATGAAATTGCATAACCTTAGTTTTGGTAACATTAAAAAGAATATCATGTTTCTGCGAATACACTTCGCAGACTTTTAGTAGCCGATCCATATATATATATATATAAAACTGGAAAATAGGAAAGACAGGGTGTGTCGTGTTCCCAAATTAAAGGCCCGACAAGGAACCTCCTCAACACTGAAGGAAAATAGCTTGGTTGTCAGGGGGCCAAGATTTTTCAACCAGCTTCCAAAGGACCTCAAAAACGTTGCAGGGGTCAAAGTTGAAATGTTCAAGAGAAGACTAGATGCCTGGCTCAGGATGGTACCAGGTGAGCGGGTGTACTTGGCTATGTATGGTGGAGAGCGCAAGAAAGCAACTCGCTCCTCCACCAAGCCAGACCTAGAGGCGGCCAAGCTTGACCTCCGTGTGAAGAGAGACCAACGCACGAGACAGCAACAAGGTTAACAACACACACACACACACACACACACAGTATTTAGAAGAGGACACAAGTAGAATATATATACACAGGTGCTCAGAAAACAGTATTGAATTTAACACCGAAAATTTTCAATTACACTATAAAAGGATGGAAAAAATGAAATAAAAGCTATAGATTACTGTGCCACAAATGGATAGAAAAATTGAGAGAAACTCAAAAACAAAAGATTTATGAGTCATAATGACCGACGACTCGAAATTTGAGATACAAAATAAGATAGCAGTAAATAAAACGAAAAGAATAAATGAACAGATACTGAGAACTTTTAAAAGAAGGGACAATGGCGTAATGATTATTTTGCTGAAAACACTTATCATAACAAAACTGGCATATTATTCAGTCTTAACGCCCCCATATAATAAAGAGGAAATTAGTCAAAAGGAAGTCTGAGAGATTTTACATCCAAAATCACTGGGTTCAACGAAACAAATTACGGTATGGGAAAGATTACCCAAATTAAGTCTGTATTCATTGGAAATCAAAAGAGGTATTCTCCCTAATTTTACATGAAAACTAATTAACAAACTAGTTCCTACAATCTCAAACTGAAAGTTGTAACCATTCAAACAACATTGGAAAATAAGAAAGGCAGAATATTTAGCGTCCCCAAATACTTGTTGAATAACAGCAAATTACTTGGTTGTTACTTAACCTGTTGTTACCAAATGAAATTCGGGACATAAATGGTGTCACTGTGGAAATCTTCAAAATAAAATTAGACACCTGGTTCAGACGATTCCAAATGAGCCGGGTGTACCTAGCTATGTGAGATCGAGAGTTCAAGAAAGCGGCTCTCTCCTTCACCGGACCAATTATAGAGGCAGGGCCACGAAACGCTACGAGGGTACAGGGTATATACATATTTAATACGGAGACTGAAGTATAACGTGCAGAACAGAGGCGGTTCGTCCCCGCCGAGCGTGAGCCACGTCCCGAGCACGTCTCTTACCACTAAGCCATCCAGGAAACCAAAGAAATTCCTTTCAAGGTCAATTTTTGAATATTTCTCGTTTTGTGATGTGCTTTTCAGAAAGTGCGCTATTTACCTTCCAGTAATTATTTCAGAGAAGTAAATAACCTTTGATTGATTTTAAAATTGGTAAGAGACGTACTTGGCGGGGGACGAAACCAATTGTAGTGCATATTGTACACTTCAGTCTCCATATTAACATCTATCTACGATAATATATATATATATATGAATGATGAAAATAACCACGAAGGAAAATTAAAACATGAAATAATGCTTAAGCGCTTGAGCACTATTTCGTGTATTACTTTTGTGAAATAATTTATATATATATATATATATATATATATATATTATATATATATATATATATATATATTGGTTTGTACAAATCATTTTTCCGTGAGGTTTACTTTCGCCCTCATCCACTTTTCCCATTGATTTTTGAATTTCCGCTCATTTTTCGTGTTTTTGGCTGGCTTTGCAGATCCCATCATCTGCGATTTGGAGCCGGGTCTCGACCGTGCTTTTCCCTCGTTGGTTGTTCATTCAACTCACGTTGCTTCGTCATTAGGCGCATAGCGAAGTAAGGGAGGCGCAATTAAGAAATATTAAGCAAGGGAGCGAAGGCGCTTCGCGGGACGCCCTTGGAATTCATTCCCGCCACTCTCTGGACACGTTATTAGCAGTGATCGATTACCTCTTTTTCTCTTTTAGTTGTATTTATGTGCGTATCCGCGTTTTCTTTATTGAAGTTTAGTATACTTTATAATGCTTATAAAATGCGCTCGGTTAAATGTTTTTATCTTGAGCTTTTAATTTTGTTGGAATTAACGCGTTGCTTCCCTACTACTTTCATCTCTGTAACATCAGACGGGGTGTTTTCTTTCGTCCCTTACGAAACCCACGGTCGATGAAGGGATAACTTAACTTAATATTAACTTTTATTGCGCGTGATATATAAAATTTGAAAAATTTATACCCGTTTTGTTGATATTGTCTACCTATTTTCCTGCCTTATGTCACTCGCTTTCTCCAGTGTTGATGAAGTCGCGTGCTACGATCTCGCGCACTATGGAGACTGAAGACACATAAGTTGTTGTTTTTTTTCTGTCACTTCACAATATCAACATTTTAAAATCAACGCGTTCATGTGCTCCAGTGTTTCATATTTATTATCAGAGATGGCATATTCTTTGTGTCCTTATGACGTACGACCATATATATATATATATATATATATATATATATATATATATATATATATATATATATATATATATATAATATTTTTTATCGAGTAAAAGGAATTTTTATATTTTTAAAATCACAATATTGTCGTTGTAGACGTAATGGGTAAAATGCAACTTTGAAATCAAATAGTTCGTTTATGTTTTTTAAAGCATATATAAATAATTTCATCCGTAAACATTATTATTTTTTAAACAAAAATTTTACATTATTTTAATTGGAAAGAATGTTAAAATAAATATCTCAATTAGTAAAGCGTTTTAACAAATTGGCTATTTATAGTTTAGTTTGCTCTGCACCGTTATTTTATCAAATAACTGTTTTTCAGGTGAAAACTTTTATTTTTGCGTGTAAAACCTTTATATTCAGAAGAAAATAAAATTTTAAAAATTAACTCTTTTTAAAGTAAAACAACTGATAGTAATTTTCTATGGACGGAATTTTTGTTTTGAATGTGTTTGTACGAAGCCTTAACATTTCGTAGCAGTCGCCATGGAATGGACGATTAAAGCCGATTTTGTAAACAATAAAAATATAATTTAATTTCATTCGTACAATTATTGTATATAATAAAAACAGACCGTCATTGGCATACAAACGGCGGTTCCATGTTATCATATGCACACATTCATTGCGCATGTGCAAATTTTCTTCGCAAAATTATGTCAGGATAAACTAGATTGGGTGGAGCGTCTTGTTACATTCATAATTTGTAAACTTTTTCAGACAGCTTTAACGATGGTTTTATCTGTAAATGAAATGAAACACTAATTTCATCAAAATTGACGTATTTTGGCTCTATATACAATGTGAAACTAGGATTCCTAGGCCCGAGTGCTTATTGTAGCTAAGCCTATCCCTAAATCTAGAGCGGCCTTATGCCTAGGTTACCCAAGGTTCTTTTTTAGGGATATACCTAGTTAGAATAATCCCTGCGCAACTGAATCGGTGAATGATTAACAAAACTACAGTTATATACATTTGATTACACTAGTTTAATTAATGCATGCATACTACTCGAAATACCATATAAAAGGTGGTTTATGTTGCGTATGGATTCATTGCGCGTGCGTAAAGTTCCTTCGCGCATGCGCAAAATTAACAAAGGTTTCTAGTATCTCTCGATATAGATCCATCATAACAAGAATGAAGAAAACTCTGGGCGCAAATTTATGCCATCATAAAATTAAAAGGACGAAATGTTACGTCACCTTCAAAATTTGTAGAAAATATCGAGGCATTTGTTAGGAATTGTTTCGTCGGTGAATGAAATGAAACGGTAATTCCATCAAAATTGACGTAATTTCGGCTCTCTGTAACTGATCTTTAAACTACAACACAAAGCGAAATTAAACTAAGTTAATATTAAAAAGTGGCTTTTGAGTGAAAGTTTAGAAATAAAGAGAACTTTAAAAGCTCACCTGGACTTTTTGGACTGGAAAAGAGTGGGAGGTGAGGGGGGGCAGTTAGGCCTATCCTTCCATTCATTGTCTTTACTCGTGAAACTTTTAGTATACATAAAAACTTTATTATTTTATATTTGCGTTTATTTTTTACTCCGTTCCTTCCTTTACCTTTGACTATTGGAGTACAGGTTTTAAAGCCTCTTCCATGCCTTTTATTCCGTGCTTTGCTCGTCTTTATTACTAAAACATGTTATATTACTGCTGTTTTGTTTCTGTGAATGCGCCCTCCTGTCGTCATTCGGTTCCGATAATCACTATTTTATAGCAGAGATTAAGGACCTTATAAAGGGAATGTTGCGCTTCATTACGGGTCTTACAGCTGTGCCAGCATTTCAGGAGAAGCAAATAATTTTGTGATAACCTTCCCTCGTAAATGAAATTATAATAAACAACAACAGAGAGTTTTCGAAGGAACCGGTTCCATTTTGGGATGTAAATTCGTCATCTGATTAACAACTAAAAGCTCTTCACCAAATTGGTCGCATTCGGATGGCAAGAATAAAATAAACCTCGATTTTGGGGTGGTTATTTCACTATAGTTAGACGCAGGTATTCGAAAACATCAATTAATTCATGGTGTCATTTCGCTTAATAAGTGTTATTAGCTCGTACCGTACATGCACGATATAACGCATAGCCAAAAGAAAGTTTATACGCACGCGTTCAGCATATATATATATATATATCGTGCACGCTCGATTGCATAATGATTATATTGCTAATAACTGGTTCGGTAAATGCACCTAAGCATGCATTCGACAAAGTCGTAGATTGCAAATCCCTTTAATACATTTTGTTTCTAACAGTTAAGTTCTTGTGACCAGAAACTTTCCGGCATCACTGAAGGAAATTGAGGAAGACAATGTCGCATTTAATTTACTCTTGAATTAATATCCGTTTCTGTGAAGGGTGAGTCGTCGTGTATCGCGTAGGCTGGCCGTATTCGCGGAGGTGCTTCCGTAGGCTGTGTGCTGGTGCACTCTCCATTTATTACGAAATGATTGAGAATCACCACCTTCTGACTAAGCTCGCAGATAGCAGCTGGCTTACCGAAGTTCGTAGATTAACAAACTTCGCGTAACAGCCTATTATGTGGCTGGTGGGTGGGTGTGCGGCTGTGCGTGCTCGCTCGACGGCCAAAGCGTTATGTGCGTTGTTTTCGTGCCGTGGTAGTTTTGCTTTTTCCTAATGAACATTTGCATGCAGTTCCTGTTACCTCATCTATATTTATTTTGAGATACATTTTATTACGTAGATATTAGCCATTTTATACAATGCATCGGAAGTAAAATTAGGTTAATTGAATGTATTTTGGGAGTTTATCGTACCATAGTGAATATTTTTTTAAATAAATTATTTATTACCCCATTTCCCCCTTTTATTTTCCCTTTCGACTCCATGTTCATCGGTTGGTTAGTTAAATATTAAATATTTAGAGTGATAAAAAAGTAAAATTTTAACTTTTGTTTCGTAGCTCATCAAATTTAAATTTAATCAGGAGAACTTTAAAAAATAATCATTCAAAAAATTTGTGAAGATTTCTTCAATTTTAAAAACAGTGAATTCATCTTTTTGAGTTTCGCGAGTATTGAGAATAATTTTTCAACTGAGAGACTTTTAATCAGAGAAGAAGGGACGAATTTTATCGAAAGGACACTTCCAAATTTCTCGTATGTGCGTTATACAGAAGAAGGTTGACAAAAGTAAATAGACACGTTCGGTTTTTTTTTTTTTTTCCCCATACTTTTTGATTTGATTCCATTGTCTATTTACTTTTGTCAATCTTCTGTATATGAGCGAAAATAGGTAATCTGGCAATGTAATCTTCATAAATGAAGAAGGAATTAAGGTTATTTGGATTGATATAAACAAGCGAAATGTTATTTGGGGAAATAGTGGCTTTAGTAATTTTGTTAATTCAAATACTGTGACGGAAGCTGTCATGAAAAGGAAAATTATTAATTCTAGAAACTTTCAGCTTCGGTTCGTATATACAGTAGATGTTGTAAAGAAATTTACATAACTTTAAGATAAGAGTTAAAAATAGATGAGATATTGTAAGCACGGCAGAATAGTGTCATACCAGTGAGAATAGCATTAAATGTTTCTTCGAATGTAATTTACATACATTGTCATATTATCTTTGTTTATCTATCCATAAATTTGTGTAACTGCGTAAGGCAAACTATACTGGTAGCGATGTCCTCCTAATTAAAACCTGAATGTATGAATCTCAGGGCATGTCCTCCCGTACAAACAGACCTTTAAATAAAAATTCATCTCCCATACGAGGATGTTGCCATTGCCACTCGCAACCAACCGATTTAGCATAATCAGGAGACCCAACAGCGACAACATGCCTACGTATTTTAGAATTTTGTTTCTACACCGGTACGAGTCGTTGTTAAACAGTTTTAATACTTTTGACGAATTGTGTATTATTTGACAGTTTGTTTTTTATTAAATCTGTGACAGTTTAACGTTGTTGTTTTTTAACTATTTAATAATACACTTTGTTATAACCTTTTCTGTATCTTCGATTCCAAACTAGTAAGTTCCCTTTAATATTTTCTGATGTACCCTCACAAACAGCTACAAAAACCCTCGCGTGAACGTCTACGCATAAGTAGTCAATGTATTGTTAATAGTTTTTGTTACATATGTAATGGTTGGTTATCAATTTATACCATTTTTATTGTTTCTGTTTTAGTCGCTGAAGATGGGGAGTGTGTTGATTTCGGAAACGTTGACATTTCTTGTATCCATTGCTCGTCATCTGTAATTACACTTTTCTGACACCAAGTCACACACACACACACACACACACACATTATATATATATATCGTATCGTTGATTACCTTGATGGATACTGTACCCTTTTTATAGGTGGGGGGGGGGGGGGATCTGTCTCCCGCTAATAAACATTATTATTGTCATTATCATCATTATCATTACCATATATGCAGGCAGTATATGTTGGTGTTGTCACTACGCGTACTTTTTATTTTTATTTCCCTGTTTTTCTTCTTTTTGTAGTCTCAGCTGTGGGAAATTTTTATTATTACTTGTTTGAGTACGTGTCTTATTTTTATTTCTTTTCTCGTCAGAATTTTTAGTTTTTAAAATTTATTATGGTTTGATTTATCTTATCGCTTATCACCTTCAAGAATATTGTACTGTTTTATGGGATTTATATCCTGCCCCAAAAAGCTTATCATCATCATCATTAAGACTGTGTTTGCATGGTTTGTAAGCGTTCTTATTTTACTTCTTTTCATCTTTCACCCGTTTCCTATTCTCTTCGACTATTTTTCCGACTTGTCGGCAGTGGCTGGCGGATGATGATGGTGAGTCTTTCTCTCTCTTTTTCTGAATGAATGTTAACACACGAATGATAAGTTTTGCTCCTTACTTTAATCCCTTAGTCTCTTCCTTTAACCCCCTACTCTCTTCTTTCTCTCGGGCTAACCTTAAAGTGGATCTTAGTGTCTTTGTTAGCCTTAGCTTCTGTAGATCTGTAGATCGTCATCATATATATATATTAATGGTGGACCGGATATCCGCATCATTTTTAACATCCGCATCCGCACTTCTGACTGCGGATGTTATGCGGATATTACCTCTAATAAATTATGCAATTTACAATTAAATTAGCTTATAAAGTACAGAAGCTTATAAGGCCCAGTCATGCACATTTCATGTAAAGTATTAATTACACTGTACAACAAATTTTCGGTTTAAAAAAAACAGGAATAACATTCGGTCATTCTTAATATTTCGAGTGTGCTGATTCCAAATCTGAAAATAGTTTTTTTCTATCACGTCACGTTTTTTTGTAATGACTGCTTAAATTCTTCATACCAGAAAATAAGAATATATTGATAAACAGATAGGCTTTATCATATGGAACAGTTTAATTATTGCTATACTTCAACATATATGCACAAAATTGATATAAAACTCGTATTATACTGTTTTCAACTCATTATTTGTATTTATGCTGGCGTTTGTGTGATGCTTCTGGTTGGTCACGCTTTAAATTCCAGCAGAAATCGGCCAGCATAGCAGGACTCCACTTCCCTTTGTATCGGCTCTCCATTGTGGCTATATCCTGGTGGCATCTCTCCTCGTGTTCGTCGCTAACAGCAGATGCGTTTTCCGGAAAGAATGAGAGATGTGAATGCAAATGTTATTCAATAATACTCACTTATATCCGATTTATGATAAAATATGGCTGACAATTTTGTTTTAAATGATTAATGAAAGAAATTTTTCATAAAATCAAAGTGGAAACACAGAGCCGAGCACCACCACCACAGTATATGCATGAATGAACAAAATGTAAAAGATGCGTTCAGAGAACCAGTGGTTCTCAAAATGATACAATGAAATAGGGTCATTTTCATAAAATTGGTGGGTGATACAAATAAATGAGTGTATTTTCGCAATCTACGCATATAATTAGCCTTAAAAATGACGATCTCATGTCCGTTATTTTTTCACTGTTGTACAGTGTTATTAATGAACAAACAAATATATAAACCTCAAAATATAAATACCTGGTAGCAGAAAATTGAATGAAACTTGTTTCATTCAATTTCCTGTGGCTGAAACTCTTGAGAAAGTTATTTTTATCATAATGATTAATGAAAACATTAATATTAATTTTGATTCTTATGCATTGCCTGCCATAATAGTGATATCACGAAATTTGAAAAATTATGTCATATATTCATAATTCTATATTATATTGATAGATTAACTAAATATCCGCATCCGCGGATACTGAAATTAAAGATCCGCATCCGCAGATGTTGAAAAACTGACATCCGGTCCACCACTAATTATATATATATATATATATATATATATATATATATATAGGTAGCACGAGCGAGCGATCGACCGTTGATGGTTGATATCGTTGAAACGTGGTTGATGTTTGTGACAGTTCTCAAATTAATATTGATGTAAGGTTCATGCAACAATATGTTGATAAAATAAATTGCAAATCAACATTTACAAAATATATTTTCCTCAATTGTGTTGTTTCTGCATTCACTGAATAATGAATTGAGCTGAAGACTCGCTATCAACCACGAACTGATATCGATATCGAAATTTATCATTTAGATTGTTTATTCGAAATTACAAAGTCATTTAAAAAATTGCACCTTCATACACCGATATTTCATCATCATTATATCGATATAATTGTGCTACGTGATATATATATATATATATATATATATATATAATATGTGTGTGTGTGGTGTGTGTGTGGTGTGTGTGTGTAATGGTTGTCGGAATCGTTGCAACGCGGAGGTAATTAAAAGTTTCACCGTTAAAGAAATTTGGCTTCGTCGGGAAAGCTTTTAAAGCTTTTTATTTTAATATTTTGAGTCCCTCGGGGTAAAGGGGGTTTTCCACAAGGAGGCTCGAAACACGTCAGTAAGCCTTCCGTCGGGGGATAATTTGTCCATTTAGAAGGCATAAGGAGGAGGAGTCTCTATCCGCTTAGATTAAAAAGCCTTCATTAGCTTTATTACTTTTTCGTTGCCTTTCATAGCCACCATCTCCCATTTCCCTCGAGGTCATCGCCATATTTTAGCTCTTATGTCCTCAATCACTCTTTCTTCAAAGTTCAGTTTTCCTTTCGTTTATTCATACCTTTTTGCTATTAATTTTCAATTTTTTTTTTATTTTTTTTTTAAATTTTTGATCGTCTTTTCTGATGTTTCATTTCGTGGAATTTATTGCAAGGGTTTACTATCGTTTTATTTCTTTGCCTTTTTTAGTAATCTTTGTTTAATTCACTACATACTTACCATACTTTTCTTTCTATCCTAACTCTGTCCAAATTGGAATGCATGAATGCATGAAAAACACTGAACACACACACACACACACACACACAGTATATATATATATATATATATGATGCAAACCCACAAGGAAAAAGAAAAATGATTCCAATGCCTTTCGTGTATTCAGAAGTACACCTCGTCAGGGAGGCCTTGGAATCATTTTTTTTTCCTTGTGGGTTTGCATCATTCATTCGTTTCAGGTGTTTAATTGTGAAATTCATCCCATATATATATATATATATATATATATATATATATATATATAATGATGATGATACGGTGTTTTTTAGGTTCGTTTTATTTTTTAGGGTTGGGAGGCAAAAAACATCGACCTTGGGTTTTTTTTATGTTAGTCAAAAGTAATTTTATTTGAAACGTAAATCAAAATTGATTCATTAACGTAAAAAACCCTCTTTTAACGTATGTTAAGATCATTTAATTAACTGTTACTACTAAAACAAATTGGCACTTTGCTAATGTAAAATGCTAAGTACAGTAATTACTGTTGCATATTGTATGTGTGCAGTACAATGTACAATTAATTTCACTACAGACATTTAGTAATTGCGTGTCAGTAAGTAATTTAAGATAGTTTATCGAGGTATGCTTGGGATTTTGAATATGGCGTTCTTTTCTGTCCCTGATTACGACTAATTATTAAAAAGAAGAGTTAAAAATACTTTATTAATATCCTCACGGGCAGTATTTCTCAACTTGGGGGACGCCGGAGGTGCTCAGCTCGTGGGTCGCTGTGCTAAGAAAAAATTCAGCTTACATGGAAAATTAAATTTTATTTTTCCAGCGAGAATTACAGAAATATGTAAAATCAGAGAGGAACCTTTTTTCGAGCGAGAAACTGGTGTAATATTAAAATTTTACAGTTTAAATTATTTTCTGTTGGTCGTAATCTCCGTACGAAACTGTTGTTCTGCGTCTTTCAGTGATATCTGTGCCTGTTTTTCATTTGTTAATTTTCTTATATTCGACTCTGAATACTCTAAACACAGAGAAACACATAGACAGTAAATTTCATTGATTTGTTTTAATTACAATCATTGATGAGAAGCCCAATTCACGTAAGTATAAGGTTGCAAATGGCACTTAAACTTTCAATGCTTCAGACACCAGTTCTGGATACTGTACTCACTTTTCCGTGCTATCCCAAATGTATACGAGTCTTCTGACGGGAATGACGAGTGCAGGATCTTGTCAGAAGAAAGTTCAAGCAACTTATCGTGTAGGTTTCCTGCGAGTTCGTCGTCATACTCTCCCCTTCTTTCACTGAACAATTAAGTATCCACTTCATAGGGACTTTGCATCGCCATTTGGAAAGTAGTTAGAGAGCTGTTTCTGCAGTTCAAATATGTTGCATCACCATTTACGGAAGTGGAGTCGCGAATTTTTATGTCAAAAGGGGGTCGCCAGCACAATGCCAAGTCGGAACTTCAATTAAAATGAAATCTTTTATAATTTTTATAAGCAAGCTTGTTATTTTTCTTTGTTTTTATAACGGTTAACAATTATTTTATTGGCTATATATTTTTATCTATATTTTTGGTTTGAATTATAAAAGAAGCTGAAAAAAAAGTATAAGACTATGCTGTTGTCTGTTTGTCTAAGTTTAATTAAAAGAAAGTCTATTTTATATATTTAAAATATGTTTTATATATTTTGACAGCATTTAAACAGTAATTTGTTGACGCTGTACAGCGTACTGGATACGATAAACAAAAACAAAAACGCAAAAAAAAAATCCTATTTGTTTATTTATTTAAAAAAAGCGAACCAAAAAAAATCTATTTTTTGGAACACACACACACACTCTCTAATATATATATATATATATATATATATATATATATATATATATAATATATATATATAGTATTGTGTGTGTCTGTTGGAAACAAAAGGTTTTTGTCCGCTTTTATTTTTATTTAAATATTTTATTGCTCTCTGCAACAGAAAATGCAATTATCTTGAAAATAAATAAATAGTTTCAATAAATTGTTTGTTATATGTAAAAACAAAAGAAAAAATATCCATGTATATTTTAGATATATAAATATACTCTTTAAATTAAACTTAGACCTACAGGCACAGGCATAATAATTATTTTCAGCTCGTTTTATATTTTAAGTCAAATATATAACCAATAAAATGTTTGTTAAATGTCGTAAAAACAAAAGAAAAAAAAATATCCTCCGTGCGTGGAAAAGTTAGAAAGGATTTTAATTAATGTTAGGTCTAGGGCTCTAGGCCGTAGAGTAGGGGGTCACCAATTAATTTTCTCTGCGTCCACGTAGATGTTTCTTTCGGGTTGTAGCGTTTATGCCAAAATTTAAATAATGAGAATAAAATGTGTTCGTTTTTTGTTTTGTTTCGTTCGGGCCAAACTTCTATATTAGTAAAGGTTAGTTTAGTTGAACTCTTTAGGTAAATTTATAGAATTTAACCCTACGTTATTACCATTCCGAGTTGAAAAATAGTTAATACCATGAGGTGTCCAGACATCCCAAATGAAAAATGTTTTTTTTTAATTTTTTTAAATTTTTTTTTATATTTTTTTTTTTACTCTGGCCAGATTCAGGAAGCTATCAGAAAGAGGAAAGGCGTCAGTGTTGCCATCTCTAGATGACGAGATTTTTATAATATTTTAGGGGTGTTGAAACACCCCATGGGGAAAACGTAGGGTTAAAAAATTAAGGACGATCAAAAAGTACAGTTTTGTCGAAATGAAACGGGAGGAAACGAACACATTCTGGCGCAGGCGCTATAATAGCAGCACAGTTTATGTAACATCTACCAGTGTCCGCTACCCACACTTTTTTTTCTTTTTCGTAATGTGTCCCATATTATCGATATCAACTTAAAATCGTCGTTTTTAATCTCCAGAATGAATACTAAATCTAAACTTTATAAAAAGAATAGAAAAAGTTTGATTTTGGTTCTTTCGAAATGTCAAACTTTGCGAATATTTTAAAGAAAATCCTATAAAGGAAGCATGGGTTATTTCCGCGGTCCGGATAAAATCCGTCATTCGATCACTTTCGGGTTGGTATTTTATTAGCTATTTAATTAACCCCTTTCGGTACTGCGTGCGCGGGCGGAACGTATGTATTGTCCCACGGACGGCGTTTCTTTTACGCCCATTCAAATGCGAGAAATTAAGATCGTACAGCGTACGTAGTTACTGTACGTCTTAAAGGGTTAAACCACAATTAAATAGACTTTTAAAAGTTCGGTAAAATATATAAAAAATTAATTACAACAACAGTAGGAGTCTTATGATCATAAGATAAGGCAAAGGAAGGTTTTTGATTGTTTGAGCTCTTTTAGGAGCAGGCCTTAACATTAATTTTTTTCGCTGGTTACTCTCTCGGGCAACCAAGGTTGCCAAATGGTTGCCCGACAAAATATTGGGTGCCCGACCTTTTCCATATATATATATATATATATTCAGTACAACTACAAAATAGTGCTAAATAATACATGAATCCGTATTTTCTCTTTTATTCAAGGCAATATTAATTACGCCATTAAAATAAACTCTATAAACGCTTTGTAAACAAGATAATTGTAACCGATCCCATATTTTATGGGGAATCAAGTGACATAAAATCATAAGTATGGTGATCATAGCCAAACGTATAATAATCAATCAGCTTGGCAAGGAATGGACAAGCAGATAATAATAAATGCAAAAAACTTCTTTTTTCTACGTGAAGGTCAAAATATGAAAATAAAAAACCCACTCTAATAGACAGAGTTTATTTCCACGACAGTTTCGACGCCCCTGGCATCCTCCTCGGGTGGATACAGAAACACGAATGAACCAAACAAAAGGGAAAAACAGTCCAGGGACCGACCGTTAAGAAATTCGCACCTAGGTTAGATCCCATTCTCCCGACACCGGAAGGGCATTTTCATTAAGTACATTCGCGCAAATTTAAAAACTATCTTCCTGTTCTAAACGGTCGGTCCCTGGACGTTTTTCCCTATTGTTTTGGTTCATTCGTGTTTCTGTATCCACCCGAGGAGGATGCCAGTGGGCGTCGAAACTGTCGTGGAAATAAACTCTGTCTATTAGAGTGGGTTTTTATTTTCAGATAATAATAATTGAACCTAAGCCATTTCTTCAAAATAGACAATATGAACTCAACATTTCAGCCTGTGACTGACTCAGATTAATTACTAAAATCTACGATGAAATTTGTAAACTAAACTGAGATCAACAATACTGATAGTTGCAGATGCAGGACAACCATTACCACCACCGCCATTCGTAATTCAATGTTTTGATTACTAACGCCATCTAGTCCCAACTCTCAACAACAAACATTTGTTCCGCAACACGACCTCATATCTGGTGCTTTAAAATGTGTACACTACGTCAGGAAATAGACAAAAAAAAAAAAAAAAAAATCCAGAAAAAAAATGGTTGGCTTCTCGGGCAACCAGGGGTCACCGTCTGGTTGCCCGACACTAGCAAATGGTTGCCCCGGGCAACCGGGAACCGCGTACGTTAAGCCATGAGGAGTATATTTTAAATGAAACTACTTTTGAGCAACATTTAAAAAAAGAAAAGAAAAACGGAGTTTTGAGAGGTCGATTTGTGTTACCCTTTTTTTAAACGAAACCCAACCTCAAATACGTCGCATCAATATAATATATATATATATATATATATATATATATATATAATATATATAGAGAGAGAGAGAGAGAGAGAGAGAGAGAGAGAGTATTCTTAGGGAACCGGCATTTAAGGGTATATATATATATATTATATATATATATTATCTCGTATAAAAAGGATTTCGTTGTACAGAATTTAAGCCTTTATTTAATTTTCCAAATTTATTTGGAAAATCTAATTTTCAAACTGATTTCTTTTACATTACTTTTAATTTTATTTTTATAAGGTTACAACAATTATAGATTTTATTAGTCTCTCTTTTCTTTCTAAAAGTTTGTTTTAATTTTATTATTGATTAAAAAAATTTTTTACTGTTTTTACTACAATTGTTGGTTCTCTCCCTATTGAAATTATGAAAGAAAGAACATCATTATCGTTTATAGAAAGTTACTACTAAGTTTCTACTTTTTTTTTCGAAATTTATGTTAAAATCTCGTCTCAAAGTTGTCGCCACAGACCAGAATGCCAGTTTGAAACGTGGGCGGACGTACGATGAATCTACTTCGTCCTTGGCTAAGGTATGATAACCCTCATTCGTCGTTTGGGTTCATGACTTGGCTAGACTGTGACGACGGTCATCTCGCGTGATTAGGGGAGGGAAAATAATTATCATGTACTCCTACGGCACGTCTGACCACGGAGACCTTCCTTCCGCAGATAAGACCTTCATTAATCGATAACAGTATCTTTTAGTAACGATCATGAGGGTAATAGCTATAGTTATATATATATATATGATAGTATACGTCAGTAAAATGCTTTAGTATATATTATAAGTTATGATATACCTTTTTTTTTGGCTATAAATTTTGTATACACTTTTTTTTACAATGAGAGTTGCTACAAACCGAAACTTTCAGAATTGGTCTGGGTATAGCCTTCCTTAAAAATGAGCTACGCCCTACGTGTAGCTCACCACTCACTGCCTTTGTTAAATTATTCGATTGCACATTTTACGTTCATTCAAAAAACTATTTGGCTTTTTAAATGGAAAAATTAAATAATATAAAAATGGAAAAGAACAGGTAAATAGATTAACGGACAAATGGAATTCATGAAACGTTGTTTTATTATTAATTATAACGTTATATTATTAAAGCGCTGTAACTTTATACGCGTATCGGTGGTGTAGTGGTTAGCGTCGCTGACTACGAATCCATCGGCCCCGGGATCGAAACCCAGTGATGGCAGGCGGCGCGCAGCAAAACCCAGCTGTTCATCCTTCCACACAATAAAAGAATGAGTTGGTAGATAAATAGGTACCCTGGGTAGCCGAGTGGTTAAGACACTGAGCTGCTGGTGAGGCGTGGTTCGGATTCCACGTTAAACTGTAGGTCTAAGATGGAGTGACAAGCTCGACCTTCGTCAGGATGAACAATTCGGGCGGAAGCAAAACCAAGGTTATCGTATTGAAAAATACCGTTAGTTATTGGAGCGTATACGTTTGAAGACTTCGCGAAAGTCCATGAAATTCGCTTCATGTCCGCACTTTTTAGGAACATAATTTTTATCAATGAAAGGAAACAATATCACAGAGTTAACTCTTCAATGAGCCATTCATTATATTTGTAATTTAATTATATTTTAAAGTATTTTAATTTCACCGCGTCTCGAAATGAATATTTTACTGTACCTCATTTAATCTACTGCCTATTTCCTTCCTCTTCTTTCCTCTTCTCCCCTTTTCCTTCCTCTTCTTTCCTCTTCTCCCCTTTTCCTTCCTCTTCTTTCTCCTTTTCCTTCCTCTTCTTTCCCCTTTTCCTTCCTCTTCTTTCCTCTTCTCCCCTTTTCCTTCCTCTTCTTTCCCCTTTTCCTTCCTCTTCTTTCCCCTTTTCCTTCCTCTTCTTTCCTCTTCTCCCCTTTTCCTTCCTCTTCTTTTCCTTCCTCCTCTTTCCCCTTTTCCTTCCTCTTCTTTCCTCTTCTCCCCTTTTCCTTCCTCTTCTTTCCCCTTTTCCTTCCTCTTCTTTCCCTTTTCCTTCCTCTTCCATCTTCACGAAATCATCTTTCCTACCATCGTACCCCGACCCCACGCTCCGTCCCTAGCTTTCCTTATTTTGTTTTCACCTCCATTCATTCAGTGTCCGTCTCAAGTTTTGAATTTTTTTTTTTATTATCATGTGGGCGACTCGTATCGTCTCCTATCCTCGGTCGTCATTTCACTTTATGTTCATTGCCTTCTTTTTTTAAAGAAACGTTTCGTCCGTTCGGATGAGTACGTCTTTGATCGCTTTTATCCTTTAATTTATCCCTTCTGCAGCTTCATTTCTCCTCTTTTTCCCTCCTTTATTCCTCGACCTTTGTGCCCTTATTTCGTCTTCCCCTTTCCGGTCGCCTCAAAGACGCTCGGCGCGAAGCCGTGCGTGCGGCTCATGATAAGAAGGTGCTCAACTCCTCTCGCGATGTTGCACTTCGACACGCCTTATTGATTTGCAACATTGCACGCAGGAAGTCAGCCGGAATAGGTTTTAAGCTTCGATCGTACTGCCCACCACGTTAAAACCATGGACAATTTCAACTGGAACATATGTACTCTAATTATATATATATATATATATATAAACGTTTCGGGAACAATGTTTCTCATCTTCAGTAGCTAAAACACAAAGCACAAAAGGGTAATTATTACGTAATAAATCGAAAACTATTATCAATATAAATGTCAGTTAAGTGAAAACGTCTGAGTCACGGTATTGCAAATATTAAATAACTGTGAAAGGGAAGTTACTGTTGAGAATTCAAAGTACATCAACGAAACTATTATGACTTTGCTGATTATGATGAAGTAAATAGAAAAATAACGTTTAAATTATTACGGGTTAAGTGCAAAAAGATTTGTTAATCGATGCACAGTTCGTAAGAGTGGTGTAGTGGTGTATGAACAGTGGTGTTCATACATCACTAGAAACTGCCATTGAACCTATTGTATATTGTTTAACAAATGGTGGTTTTTCGAAGTAGTTAATGTTTTCAGACGAAGTGACGTTTCTCCCAATCTCAACTGTCATATTTAGGAAGTGAAAACCCAAATGAACTTCGACATCATTAAAGAGACTCTGTGGCGCACGTTACGAAAGTCAAATATTACTGGCTTTCTTATTTGAACAGGTGACTTTAAATGTAAAGTGTTACCTTGCAATATCTGCCCCATTCTCTCTCTCTTAAATCTTGTGGCCCAATATTTTTTCCAACAAATGTCGAAGAAGTTTTAAGCCAAATTTCTCAGGAAAATTGTCTAGCAGAGTGGAAAATCTTCCGTGGCTATCACGCTCACTCGCCCTAATCCCTCCAGCCTTCTGTTTTGGAGAACCATATAAAAAGCAACTTTTACACCATAAAACCTTAACATTTGGCAGAACTGAAAGCGCCAATCGAAACAGTCCGCAAGAATCATACACCAGCAAATCGAAAAGGTTTTTTCCAATCCTTGCAAGATAGGCTACGATCGAACGTTATATCGCCAAGGATGGAGGATGGAGGATGTAGGATATGCTCAAGTGTAAAATTTGTAAAGGACGCTAATATAATTAAGCTTTATAATACAGTTTACTTTTTTAAACTCACTTAGTAAAAATATTTTAAAGGAGTTTGTAATAGCCTTGCATATATAGGAGGAGGGACAGACGAAAAGGTACTAAAAGTAACGTTAGCGATCAGCGAAGTTAAGCGACGTTGGGTCTGGGTAGTAATTGGATGGAGCCCAATTCTCTGCGGCCAGAGGATCCCACGTAAAGCTGTAGGTCCTCTCCGTCATATTACCTTAGATGTTGCGAACGAAGTTTAAGCAACTTCATCAGACAATAATATATATATATATATATATATATACACGTCTTAGAATATGATGGAGGCTGCACATTTTTCCTTTGGGAAGAAGTTTCCCTTCTTGTTAAGTTCATTAGAAATTAACGCAACTTCTGTCTTTGCTTCCTGGAATTTGCAAGATTAAAAGAAAGAGATCTGTGATAGCCTGCGTTCATTCGAGCCTTATTGTAAACAACTCATTTCCCTTTTATATATATAATATATATAGATATTATATATATATATATATATTATATATAATATATATATATACTATATATGTATAATCATCGTGGGTGGCATAACGGTATTGCGGCATAAATAGGTGGTGGCCAAAGAGAGAAATGTGTGGTTATGTATCTGTGTGACCCGTTTTTGCTGTATCCCCTTTTGACCATTAATTTGTGCCCGGCTTCATACCTCATGCGATCGGTGTCGTGCTACGAAAATTTTATTTTCAGTTTATGTATTCTTTATTTCTGAATCGGAAACTGAGGGTTTTTTCTAATAAAGACGAAAGTGAACGTGGTTCGTTGTGCGAAGAACAAAATTGCTGTGTGTGAAGTGGCTTTCTTTTTTTCGGGTATCGGGCTGCAGACGGGTATAATCATGTTGTGAGTTTGTTCGTAGGCATCAGTATAGTGCTGGACGGGTTTTGCTTTTCCCCTACTTTACCCCGGAGCATCCAGGAATAAAGTTTGCGTATCCAGCGCCAGCGGTCGATCCCATAATGCCGCGTGTGATGTTGGTAAACGGGGCCAGAGTTGAGGCAGTGGGCGTGAGGGGTTGCTCTTTGACTCTTCTGCCTTTTGAGCCAACGTCGTCGGCAATTTGTGCCTTTTTCTTTCTCTTTTAAATAGTGTAAACGCCTCATTTTCGAGTCGTGGATTGGAAGGGGCGGCGCCAGTATAAGGAAGGGGCAAACCCCGTTTCGTTGGAGACGCCGTTCTTATCTACTCTTAATTGGGGACAGTTTGCAGTTAAATTATGGGACTGGAAATAGATAATTTTAGATTTTTATTTTGTGTATTTATTGTAATAAATTCATTTCCACTTTTATACATTTCGCGATTACTCATGGTGTGTGTGTGTGTGTGTGTGTGAACACTGAAAATTTCATTCTTTTATGGAATAAATTTATTCACAATCTTACGCGTGTATTTTTGGTAGAATTCCTAACCTGTTTGTCTGTCATTAGAGACAAAGAACTGCTAAATGAACTCATCAGGGAATTAGTAGGCTTTGAAATTTTCCATGATTGCCGAGAGCGCTGTTTGTTTAAACATTCAGAACAGAGATATGATAAAGGTCGAGCTTTATTTTTCTCTCGAGTGTGTTGTCTGCCTATAGGCTTAACCTCAGTTCTCTCTGAGGGTGCGTTAACGAGTAACTTGTAATTTAACTTTTATTTGTACTGCATTTAGGTAAATTTGTTTAACTACTAACTTATAATAGTAAAGTTTATCATTATCCTTATCCTTAATCATACTGGTTAAAGTATTCACAACATGCGATTTTGTATGGTTATACAAACACTTTAATATAATTAAACATTTGCTCTGTAGCTTTAATGAATTAGTTCATTTGAGAGCGTTAATGTAGCGTAACTTCTATAATTGTAAAATATTTAAGAAATCATAGCGTTTCATTTATTAAATGTTCTACAGGGTGTTCATAAAGTCAGGCAAGTAAGTATGCATGTACATTTCACCATATTCACTTGCGTGACTTTATGAACACCCTGTATTTGACTGATATATTAATAGTACAACGGGTAAATGAGTATCTGTCGAGCCTTACCAGCCGACTTTTCACTCGCAAAACCTTAAGGATACGAAATAATTTACCAATTGGATTTATGTCTATTAAAATAATAATAATTGTAATTTGGTTAAGGATTCAAGTCTTTAGGATAAGGGTGAATGTACGTACGTTAATGTACTCGTACGTTAAACAGCTCAGAAAGAGAGAGAGAGAGAGAGGAAGCCTCAAAGACCTTCCGGTCCACTCTGGGAGGTTCCTGTTATTAAACAAGTTTATTTTTCTTTCAACTATCCTAGCAGTAGTAGAAAACTGGATAGAAAAGTAGAAGGCTCTCTCCCACACCTCCGCTCCCTCCCTGCCAGAGGCAGGTACGGAAAAAGTTGAAGAAAATACCTTGACCCGCCCTGGAAAGTAGCCAAGGAAATTTACAGAAAAGTGGAGAATATATAAATAGCTCTATATTTTAGCATGCTCACAGAGACACCGTGCAAGCGAACTCCTGCAAAGTTATGTTATGTTTTAGTCTTAAACTATGAGAGTATTCAGTACTTTGTCTAGCCTATTTTAAACACATTTACACTTTGACTGGAAACAACCTCTGAGGGAAGTTGGTTCCAGATATTAACTCTTTTATAGGAAAGAAATTCCCGCAGACAGAGGTCCTAAATGTCTTTAGTTCCATTTAAACCCATTATTTCTTGTCGGATTGGCATTAAGTGAGAATAAGTTTCTGTATCTACCCTGTCTATTCCATTGAGCATCTTGAAGACTTGAATAAGTTGACCCCGCAACCTCCTCGTCTCTAAGGTAAACAGATTTAGGCGCTCCAATCTCCGTTGGTAGCTTTGCATTCTCATTGAAGGGATCAATTTTGTAGCCCTTGCTTGTACTCTTTCTACCCTTTCTATGTCCTTCCTGAGGGATGGAGACCAAAACTGCGCACAGTATTCCAGCTGAGGTCTGACTAGTGAATTATAAAGCGACATTACAGTCTCCTTGTTCCGAAACTGGAACTGTCTTTTAATATAACCTAGTATTTTTAAGGCCCTCTTTTCGACTTCTGCACAGTGCTTCGACGGTTTCAGATCGTTGCTGATATAGACTCCTAAGTCTTTCTCTAGATCGGTCTCAGTCAAGTTCCTTCTCAAGAGAGAGTAATCGGTCTTCTGGTTTTTATAGCCTATGTGCATTACCTTACATTTGTCCAAGTTGAATGGCATCTGCCAAGTAGCAGACCATTCGCCCAACCTGTCAAGATCGTTCTGAAGCGTTCTTATGCCCTCCTCAGTACCTACACTACTTCCTTCCTAATTTCGTATCGTCTGCAAATTTAGAGATTGTACTTAGAAGCCCGACGTCTATATCGTTAATATAGATGATAAAAAGTAAAGGACCCAGGACGGAACCCTGTAGGACACCACTGGTGACGGGCGCCCACTCCGAAGCCACTCCATTTATTACCACTCTCTGCTTTCTATCTTTTAACCAATCCTCAAAGAGAGAGAGAGAGAGAGAGAGAGAGAGAGAGAGAGAGAGAGAGAGAGAGAGAGAGAGAGAGAGAGAGAGAGAGAGAGAGAGAGAGAGAGAGTCTGGTAATTTGCGACAAACAATAAATTGACAAAATTTCGAGAACCCCAAAAACCTGTGATCCTAATCCTGAATTCAACTCTATAGAGTAAGGATCTTAGGCACCCTTGTAGAGGGGTCTTTTCCCCCTACTTCTCCCCTGAGAGGCAGCCCTTTTCTCCCATTCCCAACAGAAACACTCGCAGAAAAATATCAAAACTGTTACAATCTTTGAGAAGTTACATTCGAACAAACATCTTCAATTTGTCTTTCCCGAAGCACGATATAAAAAAACCGCTTTATTAGAAAGTTTACTTACAAATACATTACTTACAAAAATGTTATATTAACAATGTTCATTACAAATATTTCTCAAATAAATGCAAATAAACGTAGACGCTATTTCAGAATTTCTCTCGGTGCCATTTATTAAATTTATACCATTTGTACAGTACAAATGCCAAATTACAGCAGTAAAATGTAATTTAGCCGAACTGCAAAATACTTTGTTTATAGTAAATTTATCTCCCGCAATTTTGGGGGGAATTCAGTTTGATTTTTCATCCCTTTAAATTATGTAAAATACTTTAGATAGTAAACAAATAAAAGAATGAGAGGGAAAGTGGCGTCTGGCAGATGTTCCCAATTCCCGATAGACTCGAGTTTCATCTCCATAAAGCCCAAAACTGCTTCAAACCACTCCGGTTATAAAACGGAAAACGTTAATTCCAAGTTTTGCTGCTTACTGACATACGGAAAGAAAGATTCTTTTATTGCGCCCTCAGATCCTATCCATTCCTTTAGTTATATATATATGAACTTCAGAGGGTCATGCGACGTCCACCGTTCCATACCATAGGCTTAGTTCCTTCCCTCAACGCCGCCCCCACCCCCTCTCCAGACAAATAGGTTCTTCCATTACTATAGTTGCATCGATGAAAAGGATGCGCTCCTTTCAAAATATACTTTCAAACATCGAGTTCGGAAAAAGGGTCGAGAATTTGTTTTTTATTTTTTCTTTTGTTTAATATTTATTGTAATTTGATGCAACGACTGAGAATTGTCTGGCTTCTCTCTCTCTCTCTCTCTCTCTCTCTCTCTCTCTCTCTCGTATATATATATATACAGAAATTGCTCCCACTGGAGTTCGAACTCCCCACTTCTTGAATAGAAGGTGAGGGTGCTAGCCACTACACTATAATGGAATAAAGGTTAACGCAACCTGTCATGCATTTAAAGAACCGAGGAAACGCATAACGCTTTCGCGTCCAGAAGCATTTTACGTGTCAACCCTCCAGCACTCGAGGTAATGACCAGCATTTCATCTAAATTATATGGTGCACCGCTGGGGTCCCATAAATGACTGGACGCGAAAGTGCTATGCGTTTCCTAGGTTGTTTAGTGTATGACGAGTTGTGTTAATTTTTATTCCATCGTAGTGCAGTGGCTAGCACCCTCACTTTCTATTCAAGAGGTGGTAGGCTGGGATCCTGCGGGGTCAATTTTTACATTATGCTAAATCGTTCGTGCGTGTTCATATATATATATAATATTATATTATATTATATTATATTGAGGGACAGAAACTTTATATTGTTTATATTAAAATGGCCTGCATGCGTAGTGCCCCTGCTGAGTTGAGCCTTGGGTTACATGGCCTCTGTGGAACCCGTATTTTGTATGCATGTGTTGGTTAGATGGTTTATTGGTATTGATTCGTTTCGTCGTCGCTGATGTTTTTCTTTATGTGTCTATTTCCTTTTTGTTTGTTTTTTCCTTTTCTCAAACTTTTCCATGACTTTTGGCAAAATTTTTAAGTCGGGTTTGAAAGTGTGCCAAATTGAACTTTTACTCAAAAAATACGTTCGTAAAGGATGAAGAGTTCACAGTCTGTCTCTAATCTAACCTAAAGACTAACTTCTCCATAATTTGGCTGTTAGGGAATTCGCTTCGTCACGTGTCTTTTTATAGATAGGAAAACTTTATACTCTGGAGTATCTGTCTGTGTGGGAGTACCGTATTACATATTAATTTATATATTAATTAATTGTATATTAATTTATATATTAATTTATTAACTGTATTTAATGTTAGTAATATCACTGATGTATTATAGATGTAGTTTGGGTGCATGAACGAAAGTATTTATAGTTACTAGTTAGATACTTAAAGATTGTAAAACTTGCGTACCTTCAGTAAGAAAAGTCGGGATGGGCAACAACATATACTTTACGACCGAGCGAATCCAGAATTTTATAATCGATGGTACACGAATACTAAAATCATTGGTTTTGGCATTGTTCGTCTGTTTACAGAATCTCTCTTATCGAACTAAAAAGTTTTAATTTTAGTTTTAATTTTATTTCGTGTTGAACATTTTTTTTTTTACATTGTAGAAATCTTCCTCTTTCCATAAGCAAGTGCAGCGCCAAGTTCACACACACACACACACACAACCACACACACATATTACAAGAAATGTCAAACAACCTGGAAAGGAGGAAAGAAATTAGCGCAAAAGCGACTATATATGCAGATAACGTAATGTGACGTATGCGAAAGTATTCGCCATTTTATTCATTTATGTTTGTTTAATAATAGCAGGTAAAATAGTGTAAAAGTGTTCGTGGAATTATGAACCCGACTCTACGTATGAATTGTATCTAACGTGAAAAACGTCCATCCGACGTACCGTGGTTTCGAGGTCTTTAGACTTTTACGTAATGACTCTACCAGAGACCATTTTTTGCGGCGATTTGACTACCGGGTTGACCTAATCTAGAACGGCAGCTGTCATGACCATCCTCCCTCTCGAGATAGCTGTCCCTCTCCTTCAGCTTTATTGATGATAGGCAAGATGGCCATGATGACCTAGACAGTGATTGCGAGGCTAACGATGTCGACGGAGGGGGTCGAATCCTCCAGGGAACGCTTGCGGAAACGTTGATTGCCCCTGGGGATACACATAGGGACATTTATTAGTCCCAGGGGTGTTTGTTTTAAGTCCATTTCGACAGCTATTTCCCTCTCATATTCTCTTTTCTATCCGTTTTATTATTATTATTATTATTATTATTATTATTATTATTATTATTATTATTATTATTATTATTGGTCGATGGTCGATGTGACCAAGAAAGAAGATAATGAAGAAGAGAAACTGGAACAGACGAAGAAATGGGAAAGAAATAGAGAAAGAGTGGAACAGAAACGAGAGCGTGAGTAGAAGAAGACAGGCAGGCGCCCGGGCTCAACCAGGCACGCGCAGGCGTTAAGAGCAGGCTCTTTTGTAGATTTGGGGATCCGAACCCCGAGGCCTACTAACCTCACAAGAGGGAAGCAGACCCCCTAAAAAAGTGACAACAGATGCCGATAGCAGAACCACCGACACCTTCTCGGAGGATGGAAGAGAAAAGATCTCTACCTCCAGCGAGGCCACACGACAATCGACCAATCGACCTTTTTCATTATTATTATTATTCAGTGTAGGTAAACCAACATTTTTTATGGAGTGTTGATTAGCCATTAGACTAATTAACGATTTTCTAGCAGCTCCAGAAGCTGCTGGAAAAAAAAATATATATATATATATATATATATATATATATATATATATATATATATATATATATATATATATATATATATATATAGCACTAATGATATTCTCGCGTTAACTCACACGTATACATTATGAAGTTGTTTTTTAGGAACGAGCGGCAACACCCTTTTTCATCTCTTGCTAGAGTAAAATTATTTTAATTAAAGCGATTTCCTTAATTGGACGCGTAATGGGAGCTCCAAAAGTGGTCTTTTATATCGGTGATCCCGGAAGAAAAGCACGTCAAGGGCGACTCGATGGCACCCGAAACTTACGCCAACCATTAGGCTTGTGAGTCACATCCGCAGAGGCCGTTGTAAGTCACATTTAAAAGAGACGTTTATATTCCGCTGGAGATGAGCTCGCCCTCCTTTGTTTCGTCATGCTTTGTTCCGAAACCATCAGGTAGGGTGCGTGCTGCGGTATTCTGTAGATACAGATACGACTCTGAGGACGGTGAAACTACAATAAGAAACGGATTCGCAGCGACGGCAGAGGATGATACAACACGCCCCCGAGTCATTCCGAATTCATAGAAGTTGTCCCGTTTATACAATCTTCCCCCGTTCCCTCTCCTCCATCCTGCTTCCCTCTGTCTTCAATTGCAAGAAATGCAAGACCCCAGTGACGCCCTTTGCAATTATGGGGCATGCTTATCTCAATCTATTGCGAGTGGGAGGAGTTGGGGCCAAAATAAATCTGACTGTATTATCCGGTGGCGAACGTTACGCACACGATACATTTTGGAAATTTTTCTTTTTTAAACTTTTAATCCAAAGTTATTTAATGAGATTTTATGTAAACAAGTTTATAACGTTTATTTACGCCAATGTTTCCTTCTTCCGAAAGCGAATTGTTTCTTCGTTATTAACGGGTTTTTTTTTCCTTAGATTTTACTAAAACCAAAAACCAATTTTATTTTTTTTTAACAACTCATTTTCTAGCCGAAATTTCATCTTTTTTTTTTTATAAATTATTTTAATGATAATATAATGCAAAAAATATTATTAAGTTTAATATCAGAGGTACACTATTAATAAATTCTTGTTTGCTTCCTGAAAATATAAACGGAAAAGCCTTCAAAAAGTTTCGGTTCATTCCGGTCAGGAATTTCTCTTGTCTGTATGGTCATAAATTCTCCACAAGAATTTTACGGTGAAACAAAAAAGTCCTTGGCTCCCCTATTACACAAACTATGAGCTCCTGATCAGGAACTCTTCGCTTTTACAAGAATCAAACCCCTTATTTATTTGTTTCTTAATACTGCCTCCATATATATATATATATACAGGGCGTCCCAAAAAAATGTATACACACTTTAAATAATTATAAAGGCAGTGTTTATTAAAATACATTTCATTTTCAAAATGTAATAGAATCTACAGACATTATTTAATTGTTTTGTCAACGCCTGTTTTCAAACTGACGTCCGTTCTGGTCCAGGCACTGCTGATAACGCGAAGCAATGGAATCGCAAACATCACGAAACATTTCGTTTGGTATTTGTGTGCATTCTCGTTCAATGGCTGCTCTCAATTCAGCGACTGTTGCAGGTTTTATAGCGTAGACTTTGTCTTTTAAGTATCCCCATAAAAAAAAGTCTAGTGGTGTGAGGTCTGGTGAACGCGGAGGGTATTCTACGAAACCCCTTCGTCCAGTCCGCATCCACATCGTGCCAAGTACCACTCGCAATACTCCACTCTTCGGTCCGGATCATCTTCATTAATAGCATGGACTAATCTTGGAATGTAACTTTTCCATTGACAGCGCTTCAAAATGCGTTGGACAGACGATTCTGAAATTCCTACCTCACGACTCGCTTGCCGCACAGATTTTCTTGGACTTTGGTGATACGTTTCCAGTACTCTTTCTTGCTTTGTGGGCTTGTCGATGTCCGTGGTCTTCCGGAACGCTTCTTGTGGACATTCTGAAGTTCCATCGGCTTCAAACTTATCTCTAATTCGAGTGATGGTAAGTCGCGTTGGTGGATCTGTTTGAAACTCCCTCCTAAACTGTCTTTGCACTTCAACTGCGTTTTCACACTTCCAGTAGCATTTTAGAATGAATTTCCTTTGTTCAAAGCTTAGTCTGACTGCCATTATTAATTCTAATGGGTTTAACTTGGAAAGAAAGAACATCAATTGAGCTATCAGCTGTTAAAGTGTGTATACATTTTTTTGGGACGCCCTGTATATATATATTAGTGATGGATCGAATAACCGCAACCGCAACCGCACTACAACCGCACAAAAATTCACAACCGCAACCGTAACCGCAACCGCCGTTCCATAAGTGCGGTTGCGGTTGTAAAAGCTTAGTTAATTTTAATTTTAGGTTAATTAGAAATATTTCTTTTTTTAAAAAGAAAATGATGGGTCTCCTTATGCGTGCTTAAACGTGACGTCATACGGCTGCCGTAGTAAAATTGGTTTAAACTGCGCTCTAAGTTATTACTCTGTGAGCTCCATGAAGTAACATTTATTTTTATTTAATTTTCTTCAAACTAAAATCGCCTTTAGTACCAGGGTTGTGGAGTCGGTCCAAAATTTTCCGACTCCGACTCCGACTCCGACTCCACACATTGTAAAAATTCGACTCCGACTCCGACTCCACACATTGCAAAAAATCTAAAAATCCGACTCCGACTCCTCACATTTTAAATATACGACTCCGACTCCTCTAGTGTTTCACTCTATAATTATCATAATAATAAGACATTTCATCACCACCACACTAAGTGTGAAATTTTTTATTTTATATTTTATATTTAAATAAATATTAATTGTATATTCTGAAAATGTAAACAAAAAATAATAAAAAAACTTAATCTAGGGGCTATCAATGAATAAGGTTTATTGACCAAAAAAACTAAATAACCTAAATGTTAGTATTTAGGATTTAGAAATTAAGGGTGACACAGGACACAGAAATTGGAGTCGGAGTCGGAAGTTTTTTACCGACTCCGACTCCGACTCCGACTCCGCCTGAAACATGCGACTCCACGACTCCGACTCCACGACTCCGACTCCGACTCCACAACCCTGTTTAGTACAATAGTCAATAAAGCTTATTCCTGCTCGACGGACCTCTCGGGTTCGTGTAACTTGGTCAATGGCCTTGGTTGGCCAAAGGGGTGGTTTCTCGAACATGACTCCCCCAAAGGGGGTAAAGAAGTGGTCTGTGTTAAAACGGACCTGCGCAGTCTCAACTCGCTGCTAGTTGACAACATCAGTCCTCGTTCTGCTTTGATTGTTATCGGTGTAATGTTATGAGCTCTTCATATCTACAACGGTTTTTCATATTGTGTAATGTTTAGTTTATTGATAACGATACAACTGTGATTGCGGTAGCGGTGTATTGCAAAACTTGTGTTCAACATAAGGTATTTACTAAATAAATACTATTTAGTATATATTATGTACCAAGTGTGGCTAAATCGCACTATAGTGGCTAAATCCAGTTAATAATTACGCATTTTTCCTAGTATATGATAACCGCAACCGCAACCGCGGTTGGAAAAAATTCGACAACCGCAAACACAACCGCAACCGCGGTTGTGAAAAACCGACCACTCGATCCATCACTAATATATATATATATATATATATATATATATATATATATACAGTGGCGTTCAAAAGTCTGCGTCCACCTTATAATCACCCAATTTATTGTAAATTGTACAAATATACTGTATATAATATTTACCACAAAATTTGATTTTTTATTGTTACATTATTTGCTTCTAAATGTAATTATTATAAATTAGTAAAGAAATTAACAATTTAATGGCATAATCTTATTATTAATCGATATGACCTCCTCTTGCTTTAATGACAGCTTCTACTCTGTGAGGCATAGATTCGACAAGTTTCTGGATAACATCTTGTGCTATGCCGTTCCAGCATTCTTCTACATTCTCCCAGAGAGAATCAAGAGAAGTTATATTCTTTTTAGCTTTCAGACTCTTCATATGGTCCCAAAGATGCTCCATTGGATTGAGATCAGGACTTTGTGGAGGAAACTTCATAATTTGTAGAATACCTTCATCTTTTTTCTTGTTGAGTTAGTTCATGCAAAGGTTAGAAGCGTGGCTTTGGGTCGTTATCCTGCTGGAAAATGAATCCTTGACTACAAAGCCTCAATGCTGATGGTATTGCATGCCTCACTAGTCACTAGTATGGAGCGGTACTTCTCTTTTGTGAGATAGTAAGTGATTCTGTGAAGATCTCCAACTCCAGAATAAATGAAACACCCCAAACTTGAATGTTGCCTTCACCATGTTTACTGAATGTTTTTTTGTGCGGGGATCTATCAGTTTTTCGTTGGTTCTACGTTTAACATAAACTCTTCTATGAGACCCAGAAAGTTCCATTTTTGATTCATCAGTAAAAAGAACTTTTTTCCAGTCGTCTACAGTAATAAAATTTCGATATTCTCTTGCCCACTCCAATCTCTTATTCTCTTTTGTTTCTTCAGTAGTGGTTTGGACACAGCAACTCTGCCATAGAGACCAGCTTTTATGAGTCTCTTTTTATTGTACTTTTACTTATTGGAGAGTCCCGTTGTTCATTCAACCGTGCCTGAATCTGTGTAACTGTGGCTTTTCTGTCACGCAGTGATGTAACCTCGATGTAATGATCCTCAGAATCACTAGTCACTTTAGGTCTGCCAGATCTTGTCTTTGAAGAGCACCATCCAGATTCTTTATATCTGCTTATAGTTCTTTGAACGGCCCCTTTTGAAACGTTAATTTTTATCGAGATCTGGCGTTGGGACATTCCCTCTCTTGAAAGGGCAATTATTATTTGTCCTCTCTGGGATAAACTTAGTTCCTTTTAGACATTTTAATTATGGCCTTTAAAGAGAGAATAGAGAAAATTATTAATTATTTTTTAATCAAATAGCTACAATGTTATTGACTAATTGGTTTTATCAATTATAAATACACCAGTTGTTAAAATCACTGCATGAATACACTATTTTAAGCTTTGGTCTGTCACCAATACCTCGGTTAAAATCGGTGTTATTATACTGCAAAAAAAAAAAAAAAACGTAACAGGACCAAAAAGGACCATTTTCATTAATGTGTCCTTTCTTATGAAATAAAAGCTACATTACTTACACACGTATTAGAATATATGAAATACCATTTCTTGTAAAAGAAAATACCTTAATATAGCGGACATACTTTCTCGGAGTTGTCGTCGTATTATTTTCTAGAAATTGTCTAAAACTGAGGTGGACGCAGACTTTTGAACGCCACTATATATATACACACTGACTACGAATCCATCGGCCCCGGGTTCGAGACCCGGTGACGGCAGCCGGCGCGCAGCAAAACCCAGCTGTTCATCCTTCCACACAATAAAGAAAGTGGTTGGTAGATAAATGGGTACCCTAGGTGGCATAGTGGTTGAGACGCTGGGCTGCTGGTGGGGCGTGGTTCGGATTCCACGTTAAACTGTAGGTCTAAGGTGGAGTGAAAAGCTTGACCTTCGTCAGAATGAACAATTCGGGCGGAAGCTAACCAAAGGTTAATGTTATATATATAATATATATATATATATATATATATATATATATATATATATATATAATACACACACTAATGGTGCAACCAGACCGGTCTGGACCGCTGTTTTCGAATCTTTGCAATTATGTAGTTTGAATTTTAACCAACGCACTTGCTTGCCTGAATATATAATATGAATAATGCTTCGATAACATGTTTTTGGCACAGTGTGTGACTTAACTGTGTGAAATATACATATTTAAATTCTGAACCGGTCCAAGAAACTCTGGTTGCATCACACACACACACACACACACACACACACACACACACACACTGCCCCTTACCCCAAACTCCCTTTTCTCACGGCAACTCGGACCTGAAGTTATTTCAACAAAAATTTCATTGACACTAATAAACAAACGTAACTTAATTCACCACCACTACCCCCTATCTAAAAATAACTTGGGATACGTGTCCTTATCCCACGGATCTATGTTCGTTCCGCCCCTCCAACGATGGGCTTCAGCGTTCTTCACTTCCAGACTCGTACCTAAAGTCTCTTGTAGGTTCTTTTTAATCAATGAAATCCATCTTTGAACCCTTGGAGGCCTTCTCTCTGTCAATCTGTCCGGCTGGCTATTTTCTGTCATGTTATGTTACCTAGTTGATTAGTTTGACTTTTACTTGGCGCCCGTTCGCGAGCTTGTGTATGTGTATTATGCGTATGTCTGTCGGTTTTTAATTGTCGTGCCTTTCTGTTTATAGGACCGCATATCGCGGTTTCGAAGTTTCGGCTTTTCCTGAAGAGAAATTTTCAGCATTTATTCTCTTTATGACCTTCGTATATCTTTCCTAAAAAAACAACTTTTTCTTGCAGCGAAACTAACTTGATGTTTGTTACCTACCATAACCCCAGATCAGCCTCATTATTATGTTATTGTTTTGTTCGGGTTTGTTTCCATTATGTATTTATTTTTATGACCCTCGCCAAATAAATTTGGAGGGTACGTACTGGATTGCGTGTGTCTGTTCGTCCGTCCGTCACATTTTCGTGTCTGGGGTATAACTTTTGAACTGCTCGAACTAGATCAGTGAAACTTCACACACGTTTGGATCATGAATAGACGATGTGTTATGAACAAGAATCGGGTCCCTGCATCAAATATTAAAGTCGCAAATAGATGTTAAAGGTGAAATAGAGGTGCACGCTATAATATTTTAACTACTCAACACATATGTCTCATCACCAAAGGTCAATATTTCTTGTTTTATACACCGAACAGCCTGCAGGGTTCCTTCTTTACCGATTGACACAATTTGTGAAACAGGAAGAGGTCGGAAGTGAAATCTTGTGTACACAACTCTCCAAACGCAGGGGCGACTTTCGGAACTTTTTTTTTTCAGACCAATTTACACCAAAAATTGAAGGGTACTTACAATGAAAAAAAATTTTGCGAAGCGCATTCATGCGTATATATTAATGAAAAAAAAATTCATTAAGATTATAATGAGTGTGAAAAAGCAAACCACCTAAAGCACATCCTTAAGATCCTTCGTAAGTTAAAATCTACGAAGAAAGCTTACTCAGTTGATATGTGGGAACAATTTCTTCATCAATTTCAATACTTATGTTTTGGGTGCAGATATTTTGGATTAAGCACATAGGTAAACATTTTTGGGATCAAACTTTTCCTGACGCATGGGTAACTGCTTTAATGTTTTCACACACATTTCAAGATTATATGTTTCGTAGTCAGTGAATTTTTTTAATTAAATTTACAGGATCGCTAGATATTTGATTGTACTATAACAAAACAAATTACTATGGCAATCAACTCCCTCCCTTCCTCCACCTAGTGGCAATTCAAGGGTCAGTTTCTTTGTCAACAGATTTTCATCAAATTTTCAGAAGAAAAAATATTGGGCAGAAAAATTAAACCCCCGAAACTTTTCTGTATCGATGGCCCTGTAGCCATACAGGACCATACTGTTGTTTAGATTACAGGGCTCTCTTCTCACCCGGCCAACACAAAATGTGTAGTTTGGATTCTAAATGAGGACCTCATACGATTGTGCTGATCCGATTATTCCTGAAAGGAAGGTAACTCTTTTTTACAGTTCAAATTAAAAATAAGTATAATATAATGCAATAGCCCTTGCCCAACCACGAAAACAGCTTCCAATGTTTAGGACGTGTCTCGTAGGATGTCGGTGATTGGTTGACGCACGACAAAATTAACCCATAAGAAACTGGACTGTATATTTGGGTGAGCAAAGGCAAATGCATTAGACTGCACCTTAAAATTAAAAATGTATAACGAAATGGTCAGACTATAAACTACATTTTCCTCTACTTTATGCTTTTGGTAATAGTTTTCTTTAGCTAGATACTTTTCTCTAGCTAATACGCTCGCTGGAAATGATTTTTAGAGGCAAAGTTAGAACGAAAACTATAGAAAACCGGGTAATTAAACTGTCAAAATGATATTCTTATCATCTCAAACCACTAATAAATATTTACATTTATGTAGTCGCCAAAAACGAAAGGTTTAAATAAAAAAGGGGTGACCTTTAGACTTCGAAACTTTTTAAATAAATATGTATTGAAAGTATATTTTTTTTATATATAAATTTATGACATTTATCTATTATTTTGCGTTTTTATACAGGGTGTCCGAGAAATAGCTATCTATTTTGCTGAAATAATGATACTGTGACTAGATAGGGACTTTTTGGACACCCTGTATGTATAGTGAAAAAGTTGATGATCCGTCAATCCCTATAATATTAAGTGAATATTCTCGTTCACGAGAAGTTGAATTAATGGAGTAAAGTCACAATGAAAAAGAGATTTATGAACACGAGCTTTGGTCGGACCAGTACTAAGGTCTTCATCAGGCGCGATCTCATCAAGACCTCAGTATCGGCCGAAAGCTCGTGCTCTAATAAATCCATTTTTCATTGTGGTTTTACTCCCTTTTATCAATCCCTAAATCTCCGCTATTACCGAGATCAATTAAGCGTTTCGACGTAGAATTAACGAATTTTATACTTGGGTATCAAAATTATGAAGTCGAAAGTAAAAAAATTTAATAGTATGACATATTACAGACTAAAATTTCTCTTTAATGAGATACTCGCAATTTTTCTTAGCTCGAAGCCGTTCTTGAGCAAAATGGCTTTTAAAGAGGAAGGCGTTAATGTCACTTTTACTGCTTTTTTTTTTTTCAGAGCCTCATTGTGAATTCAGTTTCTTTTACATGCAACATATTACAATCTCTCTTTTAACTTTTTATTAGAGAAATTATTGTTTTAACAGTCAAAGTCATTTGACCTCCTTTATTACGAATGACCTCTGAAATATCTTCAGCGAAATTTTAATTATGTAAAAAAGAAAATTTCAGAAAGTAAGCTGCAGCGTAATGTCATATATATATATATATATATATATATATATATATATATATATATATGTAAAGATTTAAAGGTCATTTACAAACTTAGCACGATTGAAATAATTTTTACCTCAGAGATGGCAAAATGAAAAACAACGTAATATTGTTGATGAAATACGTACCGTCATTGCTGTTGTACAATCACTGGTTTTAACTTCTTTTTAAGGCTTTAATTTATAACGTTATTCTTTTAAAACGAAACGTTAATAAAAAAGCATTGGTACGAAGCGTATACAGAACGTGAGTAGAGAGACACGTTCACTTCACATTTTTCAAGAAACAGTTTCCATAGGAACGCATTATAAACCTTATTTATTAAACGAGTTTTAAGATCAAATTTAATGTTTACTAAATTTAGTGACCGGTATATCTCGGATGCTTTGCTCTCTTCAATCGAAATGGAACAATTGAAGAACGTTTGTTAGACTTGGAAAACGATCATTTCTATGGCAACGAGTGATGAAACGGCGTTGTCAAGAGAATCTGGTCTCAAATTTAAAATAATTCATATAAAATCGCGCGATTCAGCTAACGGGAGTGGTCCATTTATCATTTTAAAGGACTTATTACCGAGAACAGGGCGAAATAGACGCGAATTATAAATAACTACCCATATTGAATTAGAGGCTCGAGTACTTCCAAAATTCTGTCAGCCATTTAATGCGAGTTTAGTATGCTCTGAAGTTTTAACGGGTCATAACTCTTTGATTATGGGAATTACTACTCATAGATGGTTGAATTTTGCTTTCGTAAGAAAGTAAGAAAACAGATTTGGTACCGCCGAATCTCATGAAGTTATCAAAAATGTTATACTTAATTAATAAGGAAAAGCAAAGTATATTGATGACGTTTATGGCTTCATTAGAGATAAAGCAGATATTAGAATCATAAAATTCCTTTAAAATTGTATTAGAAATAATGTTGCTAAAAAGTTTTTCCTTTTTTCCACACGCAAAACCATTTCGTTTAGGAAATTTCTAAATATGAAGTTAACAATAGAATTATTCCTACGTGCGGGGTACGTCATCGCTACGCCGAAACACCACTTACCGTTGGATCCGTTCAGTAGTTCGATGGGTAACTCGTATCCGCCCTTTGTGTTCAAATGATGTAGCGACCCGTGGTTCGGATCTCGCTTAAAGCTGAAGAAGGTCCCCGTACGTAGTTCACGCAATTTACCAGTTTGAAATGTATTTGCAGAAAAATAAATATTAATGTCAAACTAATGAATAGGATTAATTAATGAATCCCCCCGCAACGAAGTAAATTGTACATATATACTCATAATCCATAGAAAATAGAACACAGTTGAACGGATTAATAACACGTATTAATAACGTATTACTAAAAATTAGGCATTCATTACAGTAGTATTACGGATTAAGCATCAAATGAAATAGTTAACGGCATATACTGTATCAAGTATAGATGTTAAGTAGCAGTTAACACCATTTCAGATACCGCAAGTGTGCCCACAATATTACCAGTACATGAAATAAAGACTACTGGGGTGAAGGATAAACTTTTTGTGGTTGTGTTTGTAGGCCAATAGGACCAGTAATGTTATTGTATGTTCAATGCTTTATACATTATTGTGAATTTAGAATATTTAATAGTGTGTGTGTGTGTGTGTGTGTCTTAAGTTATATCGTAACTGAACATTTTAAGCAAAAAACATCGTGAAACTTTTCACTTTTAGGCCTACACTGCCGTCTGTGCGGTGTGCATTTTGTTCCAGGCCCCCATCTCGAAAGGGTTAATAAGTGTGAAGGCTAATCACTATTTTTTTTTTTCAATGTTTTATATCAGTTTACTCCATTTTTGTAACTAATGAATTGGGGAAAAGAAAAGAATTTTTAAAATTAACTTTTGCCTCACGTGTTTTCATATTCCGGTTCCGATCTACTTTGATGTGAAAGGCAGCACACAAAGGCCCCATATGCGAATATTGACTGCATGATTGGGTTATTGCATTGGCTCCATGTAAAATTGAATGTTCACCGATGCATTTATATTTTGAACTGTTTCGTTTACTTCACCTGATCTAAAATTCTTCAAAATTATTTAACAAACATTCTCTAATATATACAAACGGCAACTGATTAGTTAGGCTTCTTTTGAATCTTCACACACACACACACACACACACACACACACACGTATATAAATTATGGCTCCAATTCAAGTTTGCAACCGTGTCGAACATGGACCCTAATTTGGAAGTAAAATGTTGCGTCGGTCTTATGCAAACGTGACGTCACTGGCTCTCTCGTCTCTTATTATAAATGAAAAATACTCCCCCAGTGAAGGTAGTGTCCAAATCCGAGATTGAGAACAGGTTTTTGTGTACAGAGCTTCAAAAGGGAAAGAAAGCCGGCTTTGTTAGTGTTTAACAAACAACTTACTAACTTTTGGAGGAAATGGGGAAAGGGATCGGTTAATGGATAATGGGCTGTTGTTTAAAAGGAACTTTATTGAGAGAGTGGCTTTTGTCCGGCGAGGGCAAGACTGAACATTGTTGTAAATGAGAGATTATCATAACTGCCAGCTGGAAACGGATTCTTGCAGTTGAAAAACTTCGGGAGTCTTTTTTTTTCCTCTCTCTCTCTGGGTGAATAGGATTGGATCTCCCTTTCATTCATTGCAGTTGAGTCTCTGAAGTGATCGATGATGCTGTTCGTCTTTGGAAACATACCGGGAAATTAATGCTGTTCTTATTATTTTAGTTGATGTGACGTGGGTCCACGGCAGACAGTCCTTATTTGCTAATTCCCAAGTTAAGTTTCTATAGAAAATGATTTTGCTTAATTTACCAAATATTTCTGTAAGCCTAATTTTAGGACGGGCCTCCTCCTCCTCCTCCTCCTCCTCCTCTCTTTTATACACTAACCGATCTCTCACATAAATGATTTTTTGTTTAAGGAAAAAGTTCACCTTTAACTAATTTTTATTTAATACGTAAAACTGAAACCATTTCCTTAATTCATTCATTCAACGATGACTGATATCAGATAACGACAACTTCAACAGTCACTTACAAGTTATGTCGCAAGGCATCCCATCCTTTCAGTTAGCTTCAGAAAACGAGCCATATGCGACAAAAGGATAAGAGTATGCAGTTACATTTTATGGGTTTTTTACGCTTATGAAATGGCGAAAAAGGGTGAAAAAAGAGTTTTTAAAGTGTAACCGGCATCATACTCGACCCGCGTGTTGGGACCGTTCACTAAATCAATTTTGTTTATTAATAAAAAATTCCATGAAAAACAGGGAGCTGGAGGGAGGACTCTTTCATTTCGCCGTTTGCATACACGATTTTGCTTTATTGAAAATTTTTAGTTGTAAATTTTCATTCCCTTTTTCGTACACCGATCGCGGGACTGACGTGTTCGTTCGTTGACTGACACCAGATTTAGCATTGATGGGGAATTGGCAAAAAGGTTTACGTAGTCTTAACGTGTGTGTGTATATATATATATATATATATTTAACTGCAATGACCACGCAGTATATAAATGAATAGAAACGACGTAAATAAGGACCGTCTCTGCACACGGGGAAGAGAAATAACGAATAAATGAAAAATGAGGCGAACCGCCCGGGAATCGAACCCAAGGCCTTCCAATTGCCGGTTGGATGCGCTACCATTACACCACGGACCTCGATCATTTATATACTGCGTGGTCATTGCAGTTAAATGCACATATTCACGATTTGCGAGGGTGCCCTCTCAGGGCATTGGTTTCTGCCCTATGTAGGAGAATTTCGATTTATGATTGATCGAGGTCCGTGGTGTAATGGTAGCGCATCCAACCGGCAATTGGAAGGCCTTGGGTTCGATTCCCGGGCGGTTCGCCTCATTTTTCATTTATTCGTTATTTCTCTTCCCCGTGTGCAGAGACGGTCCTTATTTACGTCGTTTCTATTCATTTATATACTGCGTGGTCATTGCAGTTAAATGCACATATTCACGATTTGCGAGGGTGCCCTCTCAGGGCATTGGTTTCTGCCCTATGTAGGAGAATTTCGATTTATGATTGATCGAGGTCCGTTGTGTAATGGTAGCGCATCCAACCGGCAATTGGAAGGCCCTGGGTTCGATTCCCGGGCGGTTCGCCTCATTTTTCATTTATCCGTTATTTCTCTTCCCCGTGTGCAGAGACGCTCCTTATTTACGTCGTTTCTATTCATTTATATACTGCGTGGTCATTGCAGTTAAATGCACATATTCACGATTTGCGAGGGTGCCCTCTCAGGGCATTGGTTTCTGCCCTATGTAGGAGAATTTCGATTTATGATTGATCGAGGTCCGTAGTGTAATGGTAGCGCATCCAACCGGCAATTGGAAGGCCCTGGGTTCGATTCCCGGGCGGTTCGCCTCATTTTCATTTATTCGTTATTTCTCTTCCCCGTGTGCAGAGACGGTCCTTATTTACGTCGTTTCTATTCATATATATATATTGTGTGTTTGTGTGTTTTGAGGGGTACAAATAATTAAAATAGGGATTATATGTAAAATTTAAGCCATAAAGTCAGTCGTAGATATGAAACAGTTAACTGAACAACTAATACAATATATGCAAAGCTTAAAACTTAATTGTATTCCCCCTTTTAGAAATATTTTCATTTGCTTCCAAGTCAAATTAATCCATGTAATAAATTACTTCAAATAAGTTTTTAAACTTTTCTACACTTTTACCAACAGTTAAATGTTGGAAAGTAATTTCTAATGCTGGTAATTGCATGATTTGCCTTCCATAGTAATAGACAGTCATATGACAAAGGGGATCAACGATTTAACGTGGAATCCAAACCCCTTGTTTATTAGAAAAGTGAAGGACGGTCATCCATCCAACTTCTACTCGGAGCTCCGTCGATTAACTTCGTTGATCTGACGGGAAGCGTTGTACGACTTAACTGGTAAATGGTCAGAATTTTGCGCATCGACCCTTCATCGCATTGAGGTCAAACACGTGGCCATGCTTTTAGAATTAGCTTGGTGAAGGAAAGAGTTGCTTTCTTGAGCTCTCCATCTCATAGCCAGTCACACCCAGCTCTTCTGGGATTATTCTGAATCAGGTGTCTCGTCTTCTTTTGATATTCACATCGACACGAGTCGTGTTCCGAATTTCTTTTGGTAACTGGTTAAATAGCTTTGGTCCTCTGACGATAAAGCTGTTGATCTTCAGTGTTGAGGATGTTACTTGTCTAGCCTTTAGTTTGGGAACACTCTCCATTCTGCCTTTCGTAGTTTCCACTTTTGTCTCGATGGTTATAAGACTTAGTATGAGATTAGGAACGAGATTTCACTTATTTTCCATGTGTAAGTTATGGTGCCTCTGATATGCGTAATCCACTAATGTGCGCTGTGAAGTCTTTCTGAATTCCTTCTGATATACATTATTTTTTTATGTACGAGAACGTTAAGACTGAACAATGTTCCAGTTCCAGTTTTGGTGTGATCAGTATTTTCAACAAAGAACTCATTACATTCTTGTCCCTTCTTTTAAAGGTTCTTCGTATCTGCCCAGTTATTATTTTTGCTTTGTTCATTGCTATCTTGTATCTCAAATTTCGCAACGTCGGTCATTGTAACTCGTAAAACTTTTGTTTTAAGGTTTCTCTCAACTTTTTGTCCATTTGGGGGCACACTAGTCCATAGATTTTAGTTATGTTTTTCCATATTTTAATAGTTGAAAGTTTTCGGTGTTGTTAAATTTCATATTGTTGTCTTCTGACTACCCATATATTCTATTTTTGTCCGTTTTTAATTTTGGTATCATCAGCGAAGGTTGTTACTGTACTATTATTAGTTACTGATTGTCAGTATCGGTTAGCATGAAGAATAGCTGAGCACAAGTACTATTCCTTGTGGTCTTTGCTACGTAGGCCTTCCTCTGATTCTGATGATGATATTCATTGGACTGCAACAACTTGCTGACGCTCTCTAATGAAGTTACAGTATATATCCATTTACCTATAGGGTGTCCACAATGTCTTGTCACCCCAGTAAAATACAAACTGATTTTCGTTTTTCTTTCAGACCCATTTGAAATGTGTGATAGCAGCAACTATACGATTGAACAACGCATATTGACTAGTACCTGGGTCCATGAGCGACCACGTAATGGCAAAACCATTGAAAATATTCGTGCCGACTCCCAGAAACAATTCAGTCGTGCAATTCCTTTTTGGAACTCGTGGTGGGTCGTGATTCGGATTCCACGTTAAGCTGTAGGTCCAGGGTGGAGCAACAAGCTTGGCTGTCAGAATGAACAATTCGGGCAGAGGCAAAACCAAGGTCACCAAGGTATTATTTTGCTATTTTTGGAGATACTGAAAATTGATCCATACTGGCCTTTTAATATGTCAGATATTTCATTATTTTTTCCCATACTAAAGGTCCAATAGTCGCGTGATATTTTGTTTTTCTTTTCGCAAACATGCTGGAATATTTTGGTTTATCAATTGATTGTTTCTACAGCATCTCCCTCTTGTCTCTGTTTGTTTTTCAATTAGATCTTGTATGTATGTTACAGTCAATACTCTCCAGTTTGCCATTCATCACTTTACTGGTATTGTTGTCTTTGCAATTCTTTAATTTTGCAGTCTCTCTCTCTCTCTCTCTCTCTCTCTCTCTCTCTCTCTCTCTCTCTCTCTGGCGGATGAATGCCAGTGACCACGCGCTGAGTAAGGTCATTGGCATCAACGAGAGGGTGCAAGACTTGTGCGTCCCACTTGGCGTGAGGTTTGTTTGACCCGTTCGACGCGTTTTCGGGTAGGTGGGACCTGTATCAGAGGGATGGTGTCCACCTCAATGTCAAGGGTAAAGGTGTGCTAGGCACGCTGCTTGACCGGCACCTATACCGTATGGTGAGGTCAAGCCCGGGGATTGATGATGGGCTTCCACCGGGGAGAGATGATGTTGAGCCGGCGGCGGACGTACCTTCAACTGAAGGGTGCGTCCAGGTGGGTGACCCTCCTTTCCCGTTGGAGGGGGCTCAGCCTCCTGCGGAAGTTGCCCCCTCGTTGGTGAGGGGCTCTTCAACTCCCGACAGCCCTGGCTGTTCGGGAAACGGGTCGTGCTAGGGGGCGGTCAGAATAGGGAAGGCCCCCTCCATGCAGTACTTTTTAATGCTAAGTCGATTAGGAATAAGTTTTGCGAGCTACGGGCGCTCTTAGCATCAGAGTACCAGGATATCGTTGCTATCACCGAGTCCTGGATTCATACTGATCGTAGGGATTACGTTGGGGAGTTCGAGATTCCTGGGTATAGAATGTTTCACAAAGACCGCACCCGTGGGGAGGGGGGAGGCGTACTAATATACGTGAGGGACATGTTGAGTCAGGTTGACTGCCAGTTCCGATCGGAACGGGAGCTGCTTGGCGTCGATCTGAACGTCGGAGGGACGAACTATAGGTTAATCTTGGTGTACAGACCTCCGCATCTCCACCTCGAGGAGGATACAGCCCTGTACACCGAACTCCGTAGCCTGCTAGGGGATGGGGTGTGTGTAGTTTTAGGAGACTTCAACTGTCGCGGCATAAAGTGGGAAGACAGGACTGCTGATGCTGAAGGGAGGAGGCTAGTTGACTTTGCTGATGAGAACTTCTTCACTCAGTGGGTTAATGAGCCTACACGAGGCGAAAGCGTTCTAGACTTAGTATACACGACCGAAGACAACCTCGTCACTGGACTCACCGTTGACGAATCGTTGGGCGGGAGTGATCACGGTCTGATTAGGTTCCGTGTCTGCGTCCCTCGGGCGAAGCATAGTAACTCGAGAGGCAGTAAGCTCGATCTACGGTGGGCGGACTTTGTTAGCCTCCGGGATAGCGTAGGTGAGATGTGGTTAGAGGTCGGCGGCGATGTTGAGGGAGTGTGGAGTGCATTCCGGGACGAGTTTATGGTGCGGCAGTCTGCTGCCATACCCTCAAAACCGGTCACCCCTGCTTCAACGCAGCCTAAGTGGTTCAGTCGTGACATCGCTTCGGCTATCCGAAATAGGAAAGTAGCATATAGGAGGGCGAAGGCCAGTCGTTCCCATGAGAACACTGAAGCGTATGTCTGCCTGTGTAGGGAAGTGAAGGCGAAGGTTAGGCTAGCGAACGTAACGAAGAACTACGGGAGGCAAGCCTCTGCAAGGGGAACCCTAAGGAGTTCTTCAGTTATGTTAATAGTAGAAAGCCCATTAGAAGCATGATAGGTCCCCGTTAAAGGATCGAAGCAGCGTTCTGCGGACATCGCTAATGTGCTTAATGAGTACTTTGCGGGAGTGTTCACCCGGGAGGACACCCGCGTCATCCCCGAGCCAGGCGTCAGGCACGAAGGTGCTGGCCTGGATAGTGTTTGATGTACTGCGACAGTCGTTGCCGATAGAATAGACAAACTGAGCGCGTTTAAGGCTCCTGGGCCAGACCAGTTTCTCCCCAGAGTGTTGCGGGAGGTGCGCGACCAGGTTGCTCCTCACCTGGCTACAGTCTTCAACAAATCGTTGGAGATGGGCCAGGTGCCTGGGGACTGGAGGGAAGCCAACGTGACCCCTATCTTTAAGAAAGGGGATCACGAAAGTCCAGGGAACTATCGTCCCATTAGTCTCACTTCAGTTGTAGGTAAATTATTAGAGAGGATAATAGCGGATAGGATCGTTGACCATTTGGATTCCTACAAGCTGCTTAGGGACTCCCAACATGGGTTTAGACGGCATAGGTCGTGTCTGAGCAACTTGCGAGAGTTTTTCCGCGTCATGTTGAGTGAGTATGATAAGAGTAGGGCGATTGATATACTTTATCTCGACTTTGAGAAAGCCTTTGATAAGATTCTTCAGGGTTCCGTTTTGGGGCCACTGTTGTTTATCATTTACATAAATGATATCGACGGTGGCATCGTCAGTCGGATCGCCAAATTCGCTGATGACACAAAGCTTGGGGCCAATGTTGGAACGCCCGAGGCGATAGAGCAACTGCGTGCGGACCTACGTAGGATAGAAGAGTGGTCCGAAAAATGGCAAATGCCGTTTAACTTGGGTAAGTGCAAAGTGATGCACATTGGCTTCGCCAATCCCAAGTCGGACTAGTCAATGTTGGGGAGTAATATCGAGGCGACTGATTTGGAAAAGGACTTGGGTGTGCTAATTAGCAGCGACCTTAAGTTTACGAAACAGTGTGTAGAGGTGGAAAAGAAAGCCCAGAAGTTGTTGGGTTATATCAGGAGGCAATTTAGATTTCGGAACAAGGAGATTGTGCTCTCGCTGTACAATTCTCTGGTTCGGCCGCACCTGGAGTATGCTGTGCAGTTCTGGTCGCCCACTCTCAGGAAAGATATTGAGAGGCTGGAGCGAGTGCAGGCGAGGGCCACAAAGTTAATCCCTTCCGTTAGGCATATGGGCTACAATCGACGCTTACACGCCCTGGACTTGTTTTCGCTGGAAACTCGGAGGCTGCGCGGTCAACTCATCGAGGTTTTCAAGCTCTTACGCGGGTTCAACGATGTTGATTTTAGAAGCATGTTTAGTTTAAATGATAACCCAACTCGCAACAATGGTTGGAAGTTGGATTTGAAACGGTTTAGGACTAGTGTGTGTGGGAATTACTTTACGTATAAGATCTGTGACACGTGGAACAGGTTACCTTCAGAAGTTGTGAACAGTTCCTCTGTGGATCAGTTCAAGAAAAGGTTAGACCAAATGTTGCACACTATTTGAGAGTGTATAAAATTTTCCGTGGCACCCGTTGCCATTGGTACCTCCTCGGTATGGACCGCAAGGCCTTTTGAGGTACTTCTTTTCCTTGTAATTCCTTGTAACTCTCTCTCTCTCCGCTTTTGTTTCTCGAAATTGGTGCTTTGTCCTCATGGTTGTTTTTTCGGGACACATAAATTTTTAGCGTCTTCTCTTCTAAGCTTATTAGAATCTCTCCCGTTTTTGTATCCTTAAAGATATTTTATTTTTTTATTTTTGTTTGTTCTTCCCATGCTTAATTTAGTTTCCCCAATTTGTAGTCTTGGAGTTTAGGTTAAAATTTTCAGATATGCTTTTTTCCTTTAGTGTTTTTTTTTCCCTTCAGTGTTGTCGTCATAGTGGTTGATATTTCAATAATGATGTGGTGTGTTATTATAGTGGGAGCTATTTTTATGCCATCACATCCGTTAGTTGTCCAGTATTTGTAAATATTAAATTCAGGCAATTATTTTTTCTGGTACGATCCGTTAATTCTTATGTCAAAATAAATTCACCTGTTAGAGACAGCAGCAGCATTTTATCCTGCTTTTGATCTTCTTTTGCACCTCTTCGCTTGTCTTGAGATAATATATGTATAGGCTATTAAAGGTAACATCCAAAAAGTTAATTTTCCCAGGACGTGGGAGCGAATATATATATATAGTAATGCAATTTTTTTTAACCGACCTCCTCAAAACCTGTTTATTTTTTTTTTGGTAGGTTTTACGAAAGTGTTGCTCAAAATTAATTTTATTTATAATGCAAACCTAAAAGTGATCAAATAATGCAAACACCTTCTTTTGCCATATCTTAGGATCATATTGATCATATTGACTATCACTGTTGACTATTAAGATAAATTATTAATAGATTAATTTTTAATATCTATTACCAAGTCCTCTAAAATTAATTTTTAAAGTGGTTTAATAAAATGCCAACCTCAGAAGGATCAAATAAGGTAGAAAACCTTCTTTCGCCATACCCTACGACCATGTTAATTTGGGTTGAAGATGATTAAAAATAATTTATTACTTCAATTTATAACATTAATAATAATTACATATCACTAAGCATGTTAGTATATCCCGTCATTGTATTATGGGTCATGGATTGGGATTATGAATACGGTTATTGCATCCTTTCCTGTCCCTGATTGCTCCTATTAATAGATGTGTAGAAGAGAGCTGAAAATATTAGATCTCCTCTAGGGCGGGGATCAGTCGGGATTACGCCATCTAATCGACTTGACATCGTATTGATAAGTATATTGTAGGGGTTACATTAAGATACCTCGGTCTCCCAGATGTTGTACGGACGCCGGAAATAAACTGGTACAGAAATGAACCCATACGCCGATTATAGAATTTACTTTAAAATATAGGCAAACTTTAAAATTTCTAAAGAATCAAAGTCGAGTTTATTTCGGTGAAATTATGTCAACTACATTACGAAAAAAAAAAAAAATGTGAGTAGTGAACTCTGGTTGGAGAAAAAACGGTGCTATAACGTTTGCGCCAAAATGTGTTCGTTTTCCATCGTTTCGTTCAAACTGTATACCTTTTCGATTTTGTTAATTTTTTTAAAACTCTAAATCTAAATCTACCCGAGAGTTCACCTAACCCGACCTAAACTAATCTAACTTTTACTAAGAGAGAAGTAAAAGGGTGTCTCTCATTTGGCCCAAACGAAAATAAAACGATCACATTTTACTTCATAAGTTAAATTTTGACACAAACGCTGCTGTTACAGCCCGACAGAAAAACCAACGCGTACCGCTGAGAAAATTAATTGGTGAGACGCCTCCAAACATTAATTAATATTAATTAATATATAAATATACGCGTGCTGGATACTTTTCTTTGTTTTTATAACATTTAACAAATATTTGATTAGCTATACACTTATCTTAATTTTTTTATTTGAAATACAAAGCTGAAAATAATTGTAGGTCTACGTTTAATTAAAATAAAACCATTTTAACCTTGGTTAAACTTGGTTTTGTTTCCGCCCGAATTGTTCATTCTGACGAAGGTCAAACTTGTCATTCCACCTTAGACCTACAATTTAACGTAGTCAGCGACGCTAACCACTACACCACCGAAGCGCATATATTTAAACTATACATACAAAATATTCTGATTTTACAACATATAACAAATAATTTATTGACACTATATATATATATATATATATATATATATATATATATATATATATATATATATATATATATATATATAGATATATAGATATATATATATAGAGAGAGAGAGAGAGAGAGAGAGAGAGAGAGAGAGAGAGAGAGGAGAGAGAGAGAGAGAGAGAGACGGGGCCACCAGCTTGACCTTCGTGTGAAGAGAGACCAACGCACGGAACATAAACGAGGTTAACGAGGTGTATATATAAAATCCTGAAACTGGACTCTCTGGAAAGAAGGCGCGAGTGGTACACAATAATATACATATGGAAAATACTCGATGATTTTGTCCCTAACCTTAGAAATAAAATAGAAACAAACTAGAATGAGAGAAGAGGCAGATCTTGTACTGTCCCAGCTGCGGCGGGAGAGGGGGCCATGAAAACGAGAATAGAAAATACCCTCAGAATACGAGGGCCAAAACTTTTTAATGTCCTGCCAAAAGAAGTGAGGAACCGACCTGAATAATTTCAAGAACCAGCTGGACAGGTTTTTGTGCAAAGTCCCTGACCAGCCATGTGTGGCTGGCTACGAGGGCGAGAGGAGGTCGGAAAGCAATTCTCTCCTTTACCAAATCCCCCAAATGAGACGGAATGCTGTAGAGGGGTCGAGCAGGTCGATTCTGAACCGTCGTTCAAACCCTCATAAAGTAAGTATATATAATATATATATATATATATTTTTTTTTTTTTGTCTGGGTAGTAGTTGGATGGGAGACCGTCCTCCGCGCCCAGCTTATGTGGTTCGAATCCCACGTAAAGCTGTAGGTCCCCTCCGTCATATGACTAGATATTGCGAAGGAGGTTAAACAACCCGAATTAAAAAATTTGTGTGTGTGTATATATATATATATATATATATATATATATATATATATATATATATATATATATTATTATTATTATTATTATTATTATTATTTTATTTCTTCCTTTTATATCGTATAGAATGTAAATTAAAATTTAAAAAATAAGATGTTAAATAGGTGTTCAGGATTTAAGGCTTTTCGCAAGTTTCTGATCTCAGCATTATAGAATTTTGCAGTTGGAGGCTCGGAGCTTCTATCTTCGGTGACTGTCGCTGTATTTGTTCGATGATTTCTATGAATCTGATATTGTAGATATCCCAGAAACGTTTCTCAATTTTTTGACCTTTGGTATTATTTTGGTGGGATGATGGGGGTCTACATTCTACTCCAAATTTACAATGACAATTTTTATAATTAAATTTGCACAAAATTGGATGGATTACTTGCCACTCAGTGTCACCCCCATTCCCATCCTCGGTCCGCGAGTAAGAATGTTCAAAGTGAAGATTCCAAATTTGAGAAAAGCGTGGAAAGGAGATGAAGTGACACGACCTGGATAGCTGTACGAGGATAGAGGAAACAATACTTTCTTCAGTTTAAGGACTATGTAGGAAACCGATTTCAAAATGTATAATTTTTTCACTAGAAACGAGCGAATTTTGGTCAAATGCTGTAATTTCACGTAATTTATATCCTTTCCCGGTCACCACATATTAGCTCAAACACGGACAGGTTTTTTTATATACAGTATTTATATTACGTGGATTTCGCTTTATTTCAAAGTTGTGTCACTTCAAGCGAGATACGTATTGCCGCTTCATACGACAAGAGGACTAGCTCAGGTATACCTTCGACATGTAACTTTGCAGACTGCTTTACCTTAATGCAAAATGAGTGCAGCTGTGTGAAAATTGTTTGGTATAAAATTTTATTATTTTCGTCTTTTAAATTCGAGATTAAAATTTGATTTTTAAGATAATATTCTCTGTAGAGGTGTCTAAATCTGAAGAGAGGCTACATACACTCGTATATTATATAATATCTCGGAATAGGAGTTCGTGCACGTGAAATTTCGGAAAAAGTTCCACTAGAAACGACATTAATAAAAATCATGAAAATTACTAGTTGGCAATATTTTTGTTTCTGTGGATATTTTATTATTTTTGGTGATCGCAATAAGCTTACATTTCAGAAACAAAATCCACTCATTATTGATTAGTATACTTTTTGTTTTTTTAGAAAATTTGTCTCAAGGCGAACTTTTTCCGGAAAAAGAACTGTACCTACATGGCATCAGTGAAAACACGAGCGTAATTATATGCATTATATGCGAGTAGAATTTACGCGGAGTTGTCTTGTTGTTCCTTGCCTGTTTTTTGCGCGATCAATTTATTTTACAGTTATCAATTACATTTTTATGAGTAACAGATATTTACGCTCCGGTATAAATTAAAGTTGCGTACGAAAATCCATTAATCCTTCGGACGTGACGTCCAGTGTTTTGGGTAAAATGTATATTAATAATAATTGGCAACTCTTCTTGTCTCGATTGAGAAGGTGAGTCACGCGAGTCATTTTACTGGAGTCAGAATGTAAGTTTCTGACAGTCGCTGCCATCTTGGAACGGTTAGTATGCCGGTGGCTTTCATTTTAAAAATCACTTTTACTCACGTCCTGTGTCTGAATGGGCTCCGGTGAATTGTCACGAAAAGTTGACGATCAAAATTAGGCGCGGACTTTTCACGCAAATCCTTCGCTGAGTTGGAGTTTTTTTGTTTAAAGACATTTTGTATAACTTAGCTCGTATTTCTGAAAATTCCCCACATTCTTTCATGATGTGCTCTCGACCACCATAAAAATACGCACTCTTAACTTTCATATTGCTTGAATTATTCTGACTACCAACGGCAACCGTTTTTACCTCCGCTTTTTCTACGGAGGCAATCACAAAAGAAATTACCCTTTTTCCTCGCATCGAAAGAGCAAGCCTAATTTTCTATTGCACAATTTTTTATCGTATGGCCTGCTTTATCGCAGTGCTCACACTTCGTTATTTTCTGACTTTGGGAAACCTGAAGGTCAGTTGCGTATGATTCAGTCTTAACAGAATGATTTTGAACTTTATTATTCACTTTGACTTTGACGTCCCCCCTTTGGTCAAGTTGGCGCCCCTTCCAAATGCTTTATTTTTATAAATTTTTAATTTCTAAAAGCAAAAAAGTACATACTTTTTTAAATTATAAAAATATGAACACCACCCTTGTAAATACCTGGCAACTTACCTTTCAATTATATTTTTAGAAATTGCATAAAAATAATATTTCCCTTCGTATACTCAATTAAATTATGCTTTCCAGTTTTACATATTCATTTATTAATGGTTGTTGTTGTTGTTGGTTAGCCGATCAGCCCACCCTGTTCGAGCAAGCTGGCGGCACGCAGATAACCGATCGCCCTCTCAGGAGTGGACCAGAGGTTCAGCGCACTAGTGATGTTGTGTTGTGTTCTATGTTGTGCTAGAGCGGTACAGTCTGTCATAATGTGTTGAATTGTTTGTGGTGTGTCCTGGCACAGGTGGCAGGTGTCGTCTGTGGAGTTGTCTAGTCTGTGTTTATATGTCTGTAAGTTGGGGTGATGTCCACATCGGAATCGTGCTAAGTTAACTCGATCCAATCTGCTCAGGCTGGTTTCTTACTTGTCAATGGGTGGCGGCTTCGCACCTAGGACAGCATTCGGACCGAGTCGTGTCAGTGCTTTGTGTGTGTGTGTGTGTTTTCTGTACTTTGCGATGTCTGTGGGGCGTGGTATGGAATGGAGTATTTGGTTATAATGTCTCTCTGGTGTTACCTTAATGGTGCGAGGTGTCGGTGCGTGATTGTACATGTAGTGGCAAGGGTGTTGTGGGTTAGTTGTTGCTGCTGCCATGAATTGTATTCTCCTCATGTCTAAATGTTCCCTAACTTTCAGTATTTTTGTTTCTGTGTGTAGGTGTTCTATTGGTGTTGTTTGAGTGCATCCTGTAATGATACGAAGTGCGTTGTTTTGTATTGTCTGTAAGGTGTTTATGTGTGTGTTTGAGATAATGGGTGCCCAGCATGGGCTAGCATAGTCCATAACTGAGCGAATATATTGTTTGTATATGAGTGATGTTGGTTTCTGCTGGTGTCCAAAGTTTGTGCCTGTTAGTACCCTAAACGTGTTAAGTCTTGAGTACATTTGTTTTTAATGTCCCGAATATGGTTTGCAAAAGATAATGATGTGTTGTATGTGACCCCAAGTATTTTGGTCTTGTGAGTGTGTGGAAAGTTGGTGTTGTTTAGTGTAAGCTGTGGAGTTATCTGTTCTTTTTGTGTTGCTTGTAAGCAAGGTGATGGTTGATTTTGTGGGCGCTACTTTGAGTCTATTGTGTGAACCAGTCTTGTATGCTGTTTATGTATGTTTGTAGGTATGTTTGATAGAAGATTGAGGGAAGTCTTTGTTTTCTGTGAAACACAAGTTTATTTAGGCAGAAATTTGAAATATATTTACATTATTACGGCGATACAATATATGAGAAAGAGAAAACTTCATCAACTTGAGTAGTCTAAGCATCATCATCCTGTTTGCATATATGTTTTGTGTTTCATATTTATCAATTATTACGAAAGAAATCTTTTATAACTTGAAGAGCCTAATCATTTTCATTAATCAATAAAGTAACATAAATATCATCAAATGTTGCCGCAAAATAGAAGTCAACATCTTCCTTCCTTGAATAATCAATTTTAAAATTAGAAAGAGCCGTTTTGAACAGAAAACTGAGATTTGTTTAAAAAAACCTCTGAACAGTTAGATAGAACAACGTGAAAAAAGTGTTAGCAGCTGACGAGGAAACTTCTAACAGTGGCTGTGTCCTCCAGCGCGGGACACGTCAACGCGAAGAAGAGGCGACGTCAAACCGAAACATCAACGCGCTGGTGGCCAAACTTCCTCAAATCTCCGTGCAGCGGGCTGTCTACGGTTGGCCAGACTGGCAGTCGACGGCCTGTTGCGTGGCACGGTCAGAGTGCCGATCGGCTCCCGGGGCCGGACCTATTCTCAGCGTGTTATTTATTAATGGTTGTAAGCATTTGTAGACACAAGGTTAATGTGCTTGTAAACCCTTTGCGTAGTATTCACATTCACCATCTTCCTTATCTTCCTTATCTAATCTAGATGGATTAGATAACGTCAATCATATTAGTTCCAATATTTACTACCAGAAACCTGGTCTTTAACTACATTTTAGTAAACGCTAAAAATTTGCCTGCTGGTGCTTGGGTAACATATGTATTTTTAATTCCAGTGTATGTAATTATATTTATATATAATTAAACATTATTTTGGCTTTGGCGCAATTTTTACATATGTAAAGGTCCCCCCTCCCCCTTTCGAAAATCCTAGATCCCCTACTGTGCGCTACCTTATTCTAAATAGGTTTCTTAAACTTCAAACACAGTTTTGTTTTCTAGTAATGTTCACTAATTCTACAAAAGTTAATTCTTCTTGGTATGTTGCCAAAGAAATCTGGATCTGATGCTTAAAACATCGGCCAATACTTGTATTAATTTAACTTTTTTCAGCTGGCCTCGAGCTTCTGTATTCATTTTTGGTAAAGTTAATTGACTCATTTTATCTAAAGACGCGAACAGATTTGCTTCGTAATTGAACATTAAAAAATAACAACTCTTTGTTCTTTTGTGATAGTTGGTTTAGCAAAAGTTTCTATTAGTTTATTCCAAACGAGGATGTAGGCAGGGCCGCCGAGAGGGCGGGGAAGCCGGGATAAATCCCCGGGGGCCGGACCTCTAGGGGGCCCGGAAAGAGGGGGGATAAAATCTAAAAATATTAATAAAACAATTGATTAAATAACAGAGGAAATATAATTAATGAACATACATTTTATAGAGATTATCATAGTCAAACTGAAATGGATCAAATATTATCTGCCCTCCACCAATGCCCAAGACCGACTGACAGATCTGGGAACCATTGTAATTGAAAGCCAGTTAGCCCGTACTTTAAATTTCATCAGAATTATTTATCACTTTGCTAGAGAGACGGCAAAGAAAGTACACTTCTAATTATGAAAATCTTGCAGTAAACAATTGTCTTGCCTGGATGGACTGGTACTGCATTTGTAAAATGTATGGTGATAGAATTAATATAATTGATTCGAAAAATAAAATGGTCATTTTCCTCCGAGTTGTTTATTCATACTGTATGTTTTGAATAGTGACTTGGACATATAATCAGTTTGCCCCATATACCAATCCTTCCCCGGGGCCCGGGGCAGCTTTCGGCGGCCCTGGATGTAGGGTACCTGCAAGTCGTTTAACGCGTCATACGCTTTTTCCGCGTCTCCTAAGTACAGCCTAAGCTGCATGACCATTGACCAGTCGTTAACCGAATCGGAAAAACTCTTTGACTTCGATATTTGAATCTTTACGGTTATTAAAATAGGATCAGTGGAGGATTCTTTTCTTTAATGATCCTACTATAGCCTTTTAATATTGAATTATACATATAATTCGCCTCGGTGGTGTAGTGGTTAGCGTCGCTGACTACGAATCTATCGGCCCCGGGATCGAGACCCAGTGACGGCAGGCGGCGCGCAGGAAAGCCCAGTTGTTCATCCTTCAACACAATAAAGTGGTTGGTAGATAAATGGGTACCCTGAGTGGCCTAGTGGTTAAGACGCTGGGTTGCTGGTGGGGCCTGGTTCAATTCCACATTAAACTGTAGGTCTAAGGTGGGGTGACAAGCTTGACCTTCGTCAGAATGAACAATTCTGGCCGAAGCAAACCAAAGGTTATACTGTATAATAATAGTTTCTTCATCATCATGTACTTTTTTAAAAAATTATAATCAATTTTCTGGATACCTGAAGTATTATACAGGGTGATCCTTTTGGGTATGGATAAACTAAAAACGCTGTGAGAATCTACCGAGGAGTGATACAGCGTTCATCTGTTGCACGGGTGGTCATAAAATGTGGGAGTTTGTAATAGGCTATGCCATCCGCTGCCAGACGTACGAGCAGGCTGACCGCTGCTTGGGATTTTGGAGTGCACCTTGGGATTTGGGGATTTTTTTTTTAAATGTACTAAATCTTGAGAAATTTACTCGGTAAAGGAAAATACTAGAGATAGTAGTTAAAAATTGCCGTTTCTCTATTTTTTTCACATATTAAAAATTCAAATTAAACATCATGTCAACATTCTAATTCGAGTCAGAATGATATAGGCCTAGTATAAGTTAGTGTTCTGACTCTCAGGGCCCCAACTAGCCTACTTAAGGTCTACAGGGCTTTTGGTGAAATTATTGTATCTAAGTACTTTTTATTTTTATTTCACTACACAGATTAAATGTGTATGCATTGATAGTATTTTGTGTATTACAAATGTAACTAAACTGAAAACCCTACGATTTGTAGGGTTTTCAGTTTAGTTACATTTGTGAGGCAAACTTACTGATATTGCCCATCTTGTAGTCCCTCCTGTAGATGATACCTTATTTTGGAGGTGTTTACTGGAGTTTAAGTCACTCATATATAACCTTGGGAATTCTGGGGAATTTTTGTTGGGTGTTCTTGGGATAATTAAAAATGTAGAGTGGTCACACTGCTTATGAAACATATGCCAGTTTCGAAGATGGCGGCGAATGCGCAACAACGTGCGAAGTGTGTGATTTGGTTTGCTAGGTTTGAGTGTGATAGCGGTACAGCGCGAGTTTCGCTGTGTGTATACAGTAGTGTTCGAAAAGCTCCTAAATACGACTCCATAGTGCAGTGATACCGCACATTTGAAGAAACGGGGTCTATCGCTAAACTACTTGCAGGTGGTCGTAAGAATTAGCCTCTCGTTATGACCTCTGTCGTGTCCGGAAGGGGGGGGGGGGTCATGTTGAAGACTAATTAGGTTTGTCACAATCTACCATCTTTGTGAGTATTGTTTGCCAAATATTAAACTATACAATGTTACTGTTTCCATTTCACTGTTTCCATTTTCTCACTGTGCGAGAAACTCTTTTAGAAGTTTGGAGAAGATTTCTCAGAAATATACTATATCGGGATTGTCACTCAACCCAACTGCTCCTTCCATTTGATCTATTTCCAACTTCACTATTCTAGAGTAAATTATGAATGGACCTATAAAAGAAAGCCATTATCGAAGAACTACTTAAAATAACTAAGAAGGACAAAGATACCTAGGGAAAACTTTACTATCCAAACGGGAGTCAAGAGTCGGTGATGCTTCGTCCACACTCATGATACAACTGATGTAATGACGTTTTAGATATTTCTTCCAATTACAAAGCTGTTCACACGCGTCATTCAGTTACGTATATGCTATTCCTATATTAACATAACTCCAAACAAATGTAATTTGACTGTGTTTGTGTCAAGATGTTTGTCTCAACATTAAATGACTTGTATAAATTCTTGCCAGGACGAGTATGAACAGCTTGCGTATTTACAATTTTAAGTACAGTGATGAGCGATTTAAATTGTGGAAGTGTTGAACGAAGTGTAAAATACATAAAAATTATGAAAAATGTGGTTTTTTATCTATTTGGCGTGAGTGTTGTAGGCCTATAATTAGGACAACTTAGCATAGGCCTAGGTACCCAATTAGTCAGAACTCTACAGGATTATTTAGGCCTTACATGCTTAAACGAAGCTAGCAAACTTTCATGTTTTAAATCAAAATTAAATTATAAGAAATCCAGCAAATACGCAAAAATTCTGGAAAACCATAAACAATTCAAGCTACTTCGCTATAAACAAGGCCACTTCTGATTTGTTCACTTTGTCAAAATAACTTTGTTACATGAAAACTAATTACCACTAAAACTTGAAATTTTCTAAAATACAACAATTAAGCAAGTCTTCTTTTTAGAACCAAATCAAAAAGGTTTCTGTTTAGAACTTAATCCAGGGAGCTTCTATATCTCACTCAATTGGATCTCTTGGACTCATTTCTGAGATTGGAGTGGAAGACAAGATGGCCCCTCGTAATTTCATTCGAGAACCTTCTTTGTTAGTTTCACAATGGTGGTCTTCTGTTATACGTTGTCTTTCCAACGTGAAGTTTTCCCATTGGCTTCAGCTGGTGGTGACGTAAAATCTTGAAAGCTAGCTCCTAATTGGTTTGGGTATTTTTGTATCATGTATGCCTTGTCATCTGTTATTCTGTGGTTTCAGCTCTGTGTTCTACCTGTTAGAAAGGTCCGTTAATATCTGACCAAATAATTTATGTATCTTGGTATTTTGTCTTGCCTAAACTTCAATATTCACTAAAGATATATTACCAAATATAACTGATATATATATATATATATATATATATATATATATATATATATATATATATATATATATATATATATATATATATATATATATATAGACAAGCCAATTGTGGCGAAAAGGCTGCAGCCTTTACATTGTAGTTTGTTCAGTTCGGATACTCTTTAGTACTTGGTTATAGGTTAAATTAGATAAGGTTAGGTAACGAACCCCACCCCCCCACTACGATCTGACGGTATAGGATGGGTTACGCTAGACCATGGTAAGTATAAATGTGTGTGTGTGTGTGTGTGTGTGTGTGTGTGTAAGGTTTTCGATTTTACTGAGGGGGGGCTATCTAAAAAATTCGACTTTTTACTTGTTAAAAGTGTTTGATATTTTCCGCGTTGTTTTGTAACATCTCGTGCTTGTAAAGTTTTATGAGATTTCTCCGTGCATATGAATGGCTTTTATGGCAAATCATTACGCTCCACTCATGATTGGGACGTAAGAAATAAACGTGCGCAGTTTGTCTACCTTCATACTAGGGTCCAAGTATCCTACTCTCATAGAGCCAGTGATGAAAAAAAATATAGAAATTATGAAAGGTTGAGTTGCAAGAATGGTGTTAGTTTTACCATTAATGCCTAAAGTTGTCCCATTGCATGCACAGTGTGATTTGAAGTTTCATAAGGAAACTTTGCCTCACATTTTCTTTTCTTCAAACATTTCACGTTGTAAAATCCTTTTAATAAAAAAGTATTCTCATTTTCACAATGCTTCATTAGCCTCTGGTCATAACCAACTTGCAAGCTATTTCTTTTTACGTAATGAAATACATTTTTCTTCATTCATTAACAGGTTACTTTAGTACATACATACATATCCGGAGCGGTGCTTTGTGGAAAGTAGTGAACCTAAACAGGATTGTCACATAGCCCCATTCTCTCAGTAAAGCGTATAATTTGCTTGCAAACGGTAATTCTCTGTTTTATATATACAGTATATATTAGGAGAGAGAGAGAGAGAGACAAGGAAAAGAAGTACCTCAAAAGGCCTTGCGGCCCATACCGAGGAGGTACCAATGGCAACGGGTGCCAGGGAAAATTTTCTACACCCTCAAATAGTGTGCAAGATTTGGTCTAACTTTTTCTTGAAATGACCCACAGAGGAACTGTTCATAACTTCTGAAGGTAAACTGTTCCACGTGTCACAGATCTAATAGGTAAAGTAATTCCCACAAACACTAGTCCTAAACCGTTTCAAATCCAACTTCCAACCATTGTTGCGAGTTGGGTTATCATTTAAACTAAACATGCTTCTAAAATCAACATCGTTGAACCCGCGTAAGAGCTTGAAAACCTCGATGAATTGACCGCGCAGCCTCCGAGTTTCCATCGAAAACAAGTCCAGGGCGCGTAAGCGTCGATTGTAGCCCATATGCCTAACGGAAAGGATTAACTTTGTGGTCCTCGCCTGCACTCGCTCCAGCCTCTCAATATCTTTCCTGAGGGTGGGCGACCAGAACTGCACAGCATACTCCAGGTGCGGCCGAACCAGAGAATTGTACAGAGAGAGCACAACCTCCTTGTTCCGAAACTGAAATTGCCTCCTAATATAACCCAACAGCTTCTGGGCTTTCTTTTCCACCTCTACGCACTGTTTCGTAAACTTAAGGTCGCTGCTAATTAACACACCCAAGTCCTTTTCCGAATCAGTCGCCTCAATATTACTCCCCAACATCGAGTAGTCCGCCTTGGGATTGGCGTAGCCAATGTGCATCACCTTGCATTTACCCAAGTTAAACGGCATTTGCCATTTTTCGGACCACTCTCCTATCCCTACCTAGTCCGCACGCAGTTCCTCGATCGCTTCGGGCGTCCCAACATTGGCCCCAAGCTTGGTGTCATCAGCGAATTTGGCGATCCGACTGACGATGCTACCGTCGATATCATTTATGTAAATGATAAACAACAGTGGCCCCAGAACGGAACCTTGAGGAACCCCACTAGTGACCGAGAGAGAGAGAGAGAGAGAGAGAGAGAGAGAGAGAGAGAGAGAGAGAGAGAGAGAGAGAGAGAGAGAGAGAGAGAGAGAGAGTCTTTCACTGATCGAGTTTCGTATATTGCTTCATTATACACCCATTCTCTGTCTATTCTTTGTGTATGTATAAAATAGAGCAATAAATGACTTTAAATAGTCAATAATAAAAATTTTTACAGTGGGCGCATTTGACTTACAAACTTATTTTCGTAGTATGTAAAAATCAATGTATGAAGTAGTAAAAAACTCTTTCTTGTCTTTCCCTTCAAAAATGTTCATGTCTGAATGTAATGCATGCATAGAAACCGCTTAATGTAAATGCGTTTCCATCCGTGATCCCTGTTGAGTTCCGATTTAAATATTTCAGCAATACGAATGTATTATTAATGCTTTCACTCCCAAACGGTCCGTATTTGCGAGGGAAAGTTTCCGTGGGGAAATAAAAAACGTTATTACTTCAATTTGGACTTTAGTTACTTCATTATTCATATCTAATGTACTGAATAAGGCGTACAAACTACAGTGTACTGTGGTTTCCTCAGGGCCACTTGAAGTAAGCGTGACAGAACCCGAAATAATTGTTTTAATGCAGGTTATTATTACGTTCTCTCTCTCTCTCTCTCTCTCTCTCTCTCTCTCTCTCTCTCTCTCTCTCTCTCTCTCTCTCTCTCTCTCTCTCTATATATATATATATATATATATATATATATATATATATATATATATATATATATATATATATATATCAGAGGCGGTTCTTGGACTGTTGCATTAGGGTATATAATTATAACTATATATGTGTATATAAGGGTACTTACCGCAGTTGAGATTCCAATGCATTGCTATCACTCACAAGTTGTTACTTGTCATACTAAAGACTAAGTGATTTGTATATTCGCGCAAACACCTCCTCGCCATCCCCTTGTGACGGCGTACACCATTCGCCTATCAATCTTCTTCCTTTAACCTCACCCCCCCAAATCGTAGTTTCTCATATTTCTTCATACGGGATGGCTTGATAATAATGAGCGTAAGCTTGCAAAATGTATCGTTTAATAGGAAAGTCCGCGCGCTGACTACATGTACATTTACTCCATATTAAAAATGGCATATATCAAATCTGCCACTCTAGTTGAATTTATATTATGCATTCAAGGTAGGCAGGGCGTTTTAGGTTGTAATAGCTAATATGAAAAAAAAGACATCATATGATGTTGGATTAAGAGGGCGCGATCGACAGATTTTGTCGAATTGCGCTAATTTATGTTTATATGTTTATGCTTCTAAAGTTTGACAAAATTAATGGTCAGGCAAAGCCTACCCTGCCTACCCTATAAAAACCCCTCTGATACACACACACACACACACACACACACACACACACACACACACAAGGTGTCCCATAAGTCTGGAACCATAGGGTAAAATAAGTAATTCATGTTTTTTTTTCGTTTATGCAAGTGCCCATGATGTCTTTGAGTAAGGAAGAACGCATCCAGGTAATTCTGCTCGTAGGAAATCGGAGTCAGAGGGAGGTCGCTGCGGAATTTAACAGATTGCACCCGGACCGCACGCCGATAACACACAGCTGTGTCAGCAAATTTGTAGCAAAATTCAGGGAAACGGGATCCATAGGAGATAAACCACGTAGTGGACCTCCGAGGACATCCACCGACGATGTCACAGCCGCTACCATCCTCGCTCATTTCACAAACAGTCCCCAAAAGTCTCTTCGGCGTTTTTATTGCCGTTTTTATCATTTTGCTCTATATATATATATATATATATATATATATATATTCCTTTCAACCTTTCAAATGTTGCGTGCGATGATTCCTCATTTCACGAAGGTCAAGCTTGTCGCCCCTCCTCTCGAGTTGGCCTGGTGAAGTAGTGAGTTGGTTTCTTGTACTCTCCACCTCACATAGCCAGGTACGCCCAGCTCAATGCTCATGGAGGATTGTTCTGAGCCTTAGGTCTTTGGGCAGCTGATTAAAAAATTTTTGTCCTCTCACAACAAAACTATTTTCTTCCAGGGTTAAAGATGTTCCCTGTCTAGCCTTTAATGTGGGAACACGACACAGTCTTCCTTTTCTACTTTCCACTGTTGTTTGGGGAGTTACAGGGTTCAGAGTAAGATTAGGGACTAGTTTCTCCATTATTTTCCAAGTGTAAATAATGGTGTATCTTTCTCTTCTACTTTCCAGTGAATATAGGTTTAATTCGCGTAACCTTTCCCAGTAGTTTAGTTCTTTGCGCCCATTGATCTTGGCTGTGAAGCTTCTCTGAATCCCTTCTAGTTGTCTAATGTCTTCTTTTTTATATGGGGATGTTAGGACTGAGCAGTATTCCAATTTGGGTATGATCAGTGTTTTCAGTAGAGGAATCATTATATTCCTATCCCTTCGTTTAAAGGTTCCCAGTATCTGCCCAGTTACTCTCTTTGCTCTGTTTACTGCTATCTTATTTTGTGTTTCAAATTTCGCTTCATCAGTCATTACAACCCCTAAATCTTTTGCTTTAGAATTTCTCTGAATTTCCTGTCCATTTGGGGTATAATATTCCATGGATTTTAGGTCCTCTCTTTTTCTGTACCGTAACAGCTGAAATTTCTCAGTGTTAAACTTCATATTGTTGTCTTCCGTCCACTTAGAGATTCTGTTCATGTCTGTTTGTAGAGATCCTATATCTTCTGTGTTTCTTATTTTTCTACTGATCTTTGTGTCATCGGCAAAGGATGTTACTGTGCTGTCTCTGGTAACGTCCTCATCTACGTCAGTTAGCATGATTATGAAGAGTAATGGAGCTAATACTGTTCCTTGTGGTACTGAACTGAGGACCTCTGATTCTGATGAAGATACTCCTTGGACTGTAACGACTTGCCGCCACTCACTAAAAAAAATTATATATCCATTTCCTTACTTTTCCTGTTATTCCCATATATTTCAGTTTGTGTATTATGATTCCATGGTCACACTTGTCGAACGCTTTGGCAAAGTCTGTGTATATTACATCATAGTTTTCATTACTTTCCAGTGCATCAATAATGTTGTAGTGTTCCATTAGTTGTGATAAGCATGATCTGCCTGACCGAAACCCATGTTGGTTATCATTTAATTTTTTATGAGTTTCCAAAAAGCCATAGATTTTCTGTTTAACTATTCTTTCAAATATTTTAGTGAGATGAGATGTAATCGACGCTGGCCTATAGTTTTCGGCCTCGGATCAACCTCCTTTATATATTGGGACTATGTTCGCGCTCTTCAGAATGCCCGGTATTTCTCCCGCGTCTAGTGATCGTCTCCATATTCTTGCAGTTTTTGATCAGAGTGGCATTCCATTTATCCGGTCCTGCCGCTGAGTGTGTTTTTAGTTTCCCTATGGCTTGTGTAATATCATCCGTCGTAAAGTCGAAGTCCGTTATACTTTCCTCTTGTACTTCTTCTTCAAAGAACGCGTTTATATCTTCTATCACATATCAGTTTGTCAGTTTTGGGGATACTGAAAGATGATTCGTACTGAGCTCTTAATATTTCGGATACTTCTGTTAAATCGTCAGATAAAGCACGGTCTTCGTTTTTCAAAGGTTCAATAGTCGCATGGTTTTTCGACTTTTTTCGATTTTTTGACGATAGAAGTACTTTGAGTTAACCTTTATACCTTTATCACTTCTATAGCGTCGTCGTCTTCTTTTTCTGTATGCTTCTCAATTAGTTCCTGTATGACATGACGCAATCGATACCCTGTAGTTTATCATTTAATATTTTTCTGATGTTTTTATCTTTATATATACACTGCAAAATTAAGTAGAGAGAGAGAGAGTTACAAGGAGTTACAAGGAAAAGAAGTACCTCAAAAGGCCTTGCGGCCCATACCGAGGAGGTACCAATGGCAACGGGTGCCAGGGAAAATTTTCTACACCCTCAAATAGTGTGCAAGATTTGGTCTAACTTTTTCTTGAAATGACCCACAGAGGAACTGTTCATAACTTCTGAAGGTAAACTGTTCCACGTGTCACAGATCTAATAGGTAAAGTAATTCCCACAAACACTAGTCCTAAACCGTTTCAAATCCAACTTCCAACCATTGTTGCGAGTTGGGTTATCATTTAAACTAAACATGCTTCTAAAATCAACATCGTTGAACCCGCGTAAGAGCTTGAAAACCTCGATCAGTTGACCGCGCAGCCTCCGAGTTTCAAGCGAAAACAAGTTCAGGGCGCGTAACCGTCGATTGTAGCCCATATGCCTAACGGAAGGGATTAACTTTGTGGCCCTCGCCTGCACTCGCTCCAGCCTCTCAATATCTTTCCTGAGGGTGGGCGACCAGAACTGCACAGCATACTCCAGGTACGGCCGAACAAGGGAATTGTACAGTGAGAGCACAATCTCCTTGTTCCGAAACTGAAATTGCCTCCTGATATAACCCAATAGTTTCTGGGCTTTCTTTTCCACCTCTACACACTGTTTCGTAAACTTAAGGTCGCTGCTAATTAGCACACCCAAGTCCTTTTCTAAATCAGTCACCTCGATATTACTGCCCAACATCGAGTAGTCCGACTTGGGATTGGCGTAGCCAATGTGCATCACTTTGCATTTACCCAAGTTAAACGGCATTTGCCATTTTTCGGACCACTCTCCTATCCTACCTAGGTCCGCACGCAGTTCCTCGATCGCTTCGGGCGTCCCAACATTGGCCCCAAGCTTGGTGTCATCAGCGAATTTGGCGATCCGACTGACGATGCCACCGTCGATATCATTTATGTAAATGGTAAACAACAGTGGCCCCAAAACGGAACCCTGAGGAACCCCACTAGTGACCGAGGCCCAACCCGAACTAGCCCTTTAATTACCACCCTCTGCCGCCTATTCCTCAGCCAGTTTTCAATCCACCTACCTATTTCCCCACCGATACCCAGCGCGCGCACTTTCGCCATTAGCCGACGGTGAGGTACCTTATCAAAGGCTTTCTGAAAGTCGAGATAAAGTATATCAATCGCCCTACTCTTATCGTACTCACTCAACATGACGTGGAAAAACTCGAGCAAGTTGGTGAGACACGACCTATGCCGTCTAAACCCATGTTGGGAGTCCCCAAGCAGCTTGTAGGAATCCAAATGGTCAACGATTCTATCAGCTATTATCCTTTCTAATAATTTACCTACAACTGAAGTGAGACTAATAGGACGATAGTTCCCTGGACTTTCGTGATCCCCTTTCTTAAAGATAGGGGTCACGTTGGCCTCCCTCCAGTCACCAGGCACCTGGCCCATCACCAACGATTTGTTGAAGACTGTAGCCAGGTGGGGAGCCACCTGGTCGCGCACTTCTCGCAAAACACTCGGGAGAAACTGGTCTGGCCCAGGAGCCTTAAACGCGCTCAGTTTGTCTATTCTATGAGCAACGACTGTCGCGGTACATCTAACACTATCCAGGCCAGCACCTTCGTGCCTCACAGCTGGCTCGGGGATGACGCGGGTATCCTCCCTGGTGAACACTCCCGCAAAGTACTCATTAAGCACATTAGCGATGTCCGCGTCGGAGGTCCGCAGAACGCCGCTTCCGTCCTTTAAAGGACCTATCATGCTTCTAATGTGCTTTCTACTATTAACATAACTGAAGAACTCCTTAGGGTTCCCCTTGCAGAGGCTTGCCACCCGTAGTTCTTCGTTACGTTTCGCTAGCCTAACCTTCGCCTTCACTTCCCTACACAGGCGGACATACGCTTCAGAGAGAGAGAGAGATTCTGTTACTACACTTTGGTCTTTAGTTCAGCCATGTAAATTGTAATATAATTACAACTTACATCCCGTAAGTTAATCGAGTGTCTTATCACTGAGGTTTAAAACACCAAATTAGAGTCCTCTTCACCTCTGCCTTGTTAAAAGGCTGATTAACCGTTGTAGCATCGAATCTTTTCTGTAACTCTTTTAATTTCTTTTAGTTCGTTTTTTGGTCAAAGTTTGTAAATGGCGATTGAAAGAAGAATTTGCGCACTCTTTGCCTATCTATAACCTTGGTTAACCTTGGTTTTGCTTCCGCCCGAATTGTTCATTTTGACGAAGGTCAAGCTTGTCACTCCACCTTAGATCTACAGTTTAACGTGGAATCCGAACCACGTCCCACCAACAGCCTAGCGTCTCAATCACTAGGTTACCTAGGGTACCCAGTTATCTACCAACCAATTTTTTTTTATTGTGTGGAAGGATGAACAGCTGGGTTTCGCTGCCCGCCGTCTGCCGCCACCGGTTTTCATCACGGAGCCGGCCGATGGATTCGCAGTCAGCGACGCGAACCACTACACCATATATATATATATATATATATATATATATATATATATAGTCTCAGAAAGAAAATGGTGTTATTCCCTTTTGGTTTTCATGCGCAGAATACAATTGGTAGTTCGATTCGAATCTTATCGTGCCAATTTACTATTATTCAGTATTGGAAATGGGTATCCAAATCCACGGTTATTTAATTAAAAAAAAAAAAGGTTGCCAAATTGTTTGTTGAAGAAATACAATTTAATGAAAAAATACTAAAAATTGAAAAATTTAGTGTCAATTTAAAATTGATTGCAAAAGTAATGAACGAAATATAAAACTTGACAAATCGAAATGGCTGTATTCAGCACCATTTTTTTTTTTTATTGGTCATCATTTCTTTTAAAGAATTTTAAATTGCTGAATTTTAAAATTTTTACTATTTTTTCCACAACTGTACAATTTAGATTAAAAGCTTATTTCCACTTTTTTCATGCTCATTTCAGGGCTGCAAAAGCCGTAAATGTTAAAAAAAAAAAAAAAAATTATTGGCCCTTATCAACCAATTATAAATCTTTTCATTCCGCATAATCGTGTGTTTTCACACATAAAGTGTGTGAGTTATATTACACTTTGCACTTTTAAATTCAACAACAATATATATTTACAGTATATATGCCCCATCCCCGTTGCCATCGTTACGCAAATTCGGAGGTTTACTTATAAAAATGTAGAAAATATACTTTAGAGTAAATGGCACAAAAATATCGGGTGATTCCTAAGTCTGTTACCACTGTAATGGTGAAATATTTTCTGTGTTTCAGATTGTTGATTTGTGAAAATATGGGGTAATTGGGGTATGGTCAAGGATAGGGTATATGCAACAAAACGTCGTAATGTCATTGATTTAAAAGAAAGAATTTCCACTCTTAATTTCCAATGTGTAATTGTGTAAAAATAACCTCAAATAAAAAACATGACGGGTTACTCTGGTTTGTACTTATGTTTTATTCACCATTACAGTGGTAACAGACTTATGAATCACCCTGTATATTTGAGAGCGTATTTCACAATGCTTCATAGCAGTTTTGTCTCACCTAAACTACTTATACTTTTTTACTTGAATGTTTACTAAACAATTGTCCCAAATGTTTTGCGAACGTCACCGTGGATTGACCCGAGTAACAGAGAAGGATGCAAAGGGAGGCTTCTCGGGTACGATGGCTTATCTTGAATTGCTTCCATATCTTGTTGGGAAGTGAAAATCCTTTCTCCGACGTTCCTCAGCCAATATCTAAGATGAACCGAAGAAATCTGACGGAACAATTTACGCATCAAAGTTTACTCCGAGTAACGCATATCGTTCGAAGTAATATGCGTTGGGTACATATTACTTCGAGTGTTACCCTCATTAATCTAATCATTAATTCATTAATGGGAGGGAAACAGGAGACAATTATATATATATACTGTATATATATATATATATATATATATATATATATATATATTGGCCTGTTAAAAGTAAGCCCTATAATAAATGTAATTAAATTAATTAAAGTAATTACAGTTTGGTTGAGAGGTCAACATTCTGACCTTTCGGTCAAAATAATAAATGTCATTAAGAAAGGAAGGTGATTAATTAGTTTTATTGGATTTTCCTTTAATTAAACAAAACGAGTAAATGATAAAAATTAGAAAAGGTTACAATTCATATTGTGCAGCGAATAACGTTATAATGCTTCATTGTTTAATAAGAAAAGTGTATCAATTACTGATTGATGTTGATAACAAAAAGACAAATGCACAGTAGGCCCTATATAAACGAAATTTGAATTTAATTGTTGATTGAGTATTACTTGCGCGATTGAAATGAATTTGGAGTTATTTGATGATAATGATAATGGTAAGCTTTATTGGTAGGATATAAATCCCATAAAAGTTAAGGAATGAAAATGTCCCCGCGTAGAGGCCTGCTTAAACGATTACATCTCACCAGTTGAGAAACGAACGTTTCAAACTTGACTGGAGAAGGATGCAAGGGTAACTCCGAGCGAGGTGTGACGTTCAAGGTCGCTTGTCTCTGGTCGAAAAGAGGAAATCCTTCAAGCGCGCTATTTCCCCAAATGCCACTCGTTACGCACTTGAGAAAACTGTATGCCCATGTAAAGAGTGCCTGAAGCGTGTCGCTAATATATATATATAATATATATGCGCGCCTCGGTGGTGGTGTCGTTAGCGTCGCTGACTGCGAATCCATCGGCCCCGGGATCGAGACCCGGTGACGGCAGGCGGCGCGCAGCAAAACCCAGCTGTTCGTCTTTCCACACAATAAAGAAAGTGGTTGGTAGATAAATGGGTACCCTGGGTAGTCTAGTGGTAGTCTAAGACCCTGGGCTGCTGGTGGGGCGTGGTTCGGATTCCGCGTTAAACTGTAGGTCTAAGGTGGAGTGAAAAGCTTGACCTTCGTCAGAATGAACAATTCGGGCGGAAGCAAACCAAAGGTGTAGGCTATATATGTTAGTCAAAGAGTGTAACCAGCCATTTCGCCTAATGGCTGAAACTTTGTCATTTCGCGAAATGGCTGTGTCACTTGGTCATTTCGCGAAATGACTAAAATCTTCAGCCATTACGCGAAATGGCTGAAATTCCACCTTGGTCATTTCGTGAAATAGCTAAAATGACTTTTGTCATGAATTCATAGAAATAACAAATATCACAATAAAATTGGAAACCTTTATTTAACTAACTAAATCTGCTAAAACACATATATCCACAGGTCTGTTCAAATAAGTGAAAAACACACTTCAAGTACACATTTGAACACATTTGAATTTTCAATATAGAGGTTTTCAAATACTAACCGGGCCTTCAATGTTATTCCGATGTCCGCCATTTGAAGGCCCGGTTTGGTCAATTGTATGCCCTTGACATTTGGTTAGGTTAAGTCATGTTATTTTCGTTCAAACTAACGAAAATAACACAACCAATTGTCAAGGGCATACAGTTGACCTAACCAGGCAAATGATCTTGTACGAAATGACCAAGGTGGAATTTCAGCCATTTCGCGTAATGACTGAAGATTTTAGTAATTTCGCGAAATGACCAAGTGAAACAGCCATTTCGCGAAATGACTAAAAGTTTCAGCCATTACGCGAAATGGCTGGTTACACACTTTGTAACATATATACAGTATCCTTTTTTTTCCCCTACCACGAGTGAATTCCCCTTGCGGTATCCGAGTGTTTCCGTACGGGTAAGTTGAATGGAGTGCCCGGCCTCGCTTCCCGCCTTCTGTTTGCTGCGATTATGAGGCGCATCTCGTTCAACTCGGAGGAGGCAAAGGGGAAATTGGAGCATAAATCCGACCTACTGTGAGCCTGAGCTTCCGCCGCATCGTATGTTAATACTTGACAGTGTCGTATTTATAACAGATAGTGCTCCCACAAACCTTTGCCTTTACTTACATTAGCCTAGAACACTGATGCCCAACCAGCGGCCCGCCAGTAATTTCTCTCCGGCCTTCCATGAATCAAGCAAAAATAATAAAATGTTACCTATATTTTCAAGCGCTGTTATCTAAGTTTTATTTAATAAAACAAGTGATTCACTCTCGAGTGTTGTTGTTGTTATGTTTACAAGAATAGGTAATTTCCTTACTTTATTGTCTAAACTTTAGACAATTAAGTAAGAAAGAAAATTTGGTACACTGTGAATACAACAAGTAAAACTTAGGAAAAAAAAATTTCCTTTGATCTTTGCTTCAGTATGATTTGACTACTTTCAAAAAGGTTTCATCAACAGTTTTCAGGTATTGAAATACATCAGAAAAAATTTAATTATTTCAAACCTCTTTTAATGTAAACTCTGAAGGTCCATCCTCACAGTTGGAACTTGATTAATTCCTTCCACTGCTGTGTGCGCTCCACTTGAAAACGTGGAAGAGAATCTAAGTGAAAATACACATCGCAGAAAAAAAAGTGTGTATACAGGGTGGGCCGTAAGTTTCCATACATAGGAAAAATAAACATTTTTTTATGGACAACCATTTTTATTTATATAATATGCTCTACATGGTTGCCATTGTTTTGAAAACACATTTCAATACGTGTTCCCCACTGTTGATGAACACGCATTAGCACAGTTGACGTTATGCTTGTAATGGCGTTGGTGATACGTTCCTTTAGATGATTTATGTCTCGTATCTTTTCCTGATACACCATGGCCTTCAAGTGCCCCCAAGATAGAAATCAAGGGGGTGAGATCTGGGGATCTGGGAGGCCACTCCACAGGACCACGCCGACCAATCCAAGCATCCGGAAACTGCTGCTGATCCAAATACCGGCACATGAAGACCATAATGAGGTGGAGCTCCATCTTGCTGGAAGTAAACTGGGAAGTTACCTTCCTCGTTTAGCAGGGATGGGAAAATCTCTTCTTGCAACATGTTAAGATACCTTTCGGCATTAAGATTTCCACTGACAAAAATTGGTCCAATAATTCTGTCACCCCATATCCCGGCCCACACCATCACTTTACCGGCACCTTGCATCTTCGTCGGACACTCAGCCAGTTAGGGTTAGCATTACTCCAATAACGTATGTTTTGCCGATTAACCTCTCCATTGACGTAAACATTTGCTTCATCAGTAAACAAGATCTTACACGCATATTCTTAGGGTATCTGAAACATAAAAACAAACGTTTAATTTTTCCTATGTATGGAAACTTACGGCCCACCCTGTGTGTATATATATATATATATATATATATATATATAGCCCCCTGGCCCATTTTAAGATAACAAATTCGGCCCGCGAGCTAAAAAGGTTGGGCACCACTGGACTTTAAAGCAAACGTCACCAGTAGGCGGACCGCGGTCCAGATCCAGCCAACGGATTTTATATGGACCTCCGGAAAATAAACCCATATACTTATTATAGAATTTACTTTAATATATAAGCAGACTTTGATATTTCGAAGAATCAAAACGAGCCTTTTATTCTTTGTGTGAGGTTTAATTATTATAATTTATATTCGGAAGATTAAAAGTAGTGATTTTATGATGATTTCGATAAAATATTGTCCGCCGCATTACGAAAAAACTGGAAAAAGGAGTCGTATAGTGTGGGTAGCGGACATTGGTTGAGTTACAGAAACACCATTACGGACTGCAGAGAAAATTAACGCATCACCCCCGCTATAAGGGTTAATGATGACTATAATTCTTAATTATGCCTGTTTGTTGTTGGCTTTAATGCGTCTTAGAGTAAAAGCTTTCAAAATTCATCTACTAAACTGTTCTTTTAATAATTGGCTTATTTCGTAACAACTTATTTGCGCGTAGTTACCTCGTGACACCGGATTATATGGCTGGTTCCGCGTGAATGACGACGGAGCATAGAATCAAAGGGAGGATTCATTGCCACGGAATACGGAAGAATAGTCTTCACTGGTTTTGCAACTTTTTTTTAAGCAATGGAAGCGCTATACAATATATCAGATAAATTAACTGATGAAATCCATAAGAAAGGAGTAGGAGGGTTTTATCTACGCACGAAGGTCAATAGGGATGTGGCTCGTACGTAAAAGAAATTTAATTTTCCAAACCACAAAGGAAACAAACGAGAAAAGTGAGGTATAAATTGAAAATCTTAGACATTTTACTTTATAATTACTTCTTATCTTCATCAAACTCTAAGATGAAGTTACGCGATGGAAAGTTATTTTGTTCGTTCTAATTTTAAAATTAAATGTAATTATATAGAAATTACCCACGATGATAAAGAAGTAATTATGGCACAGATTTAATACTGAACCAATGAATAAAGGCGCGCATTCATTCGGAAAGCGTGTAACAGAAAAGGACTTAAAGAAGTGTTGGTAACGATTGTCAAAAAAGTCAGATGTACTGTAGACTTCGGCATTTATGCGCGTGACATTTCACGCAAGCGATTTTTAAGAACAGATTTTTTAATTTTTGCCTTATGTAAAGGGATTTAAAAGTCTTGCCTCAGAAATAATTATACACCGGGTTGACAAAAGTAAATAGACACATTTAGTTTTTCCATAGTTCTTCATTTGATAATAAAAGTCAATAAATAACAAATTTGTTGAATCAATTTATTTAGAATCGCGTAATTGCTTTCCCCTTTTATTATGTAAAGCTGACATACATTCTGACACTCTATTGATGAGTTTTGCCATTTGTTCTTGAGGACAATCACCGTGGTATTTATTTACCTTTAAGGCAGGATTCTTGAATCATTTTTTTTCTATTTTTTTTTTCCTAAAAAGGAATGTTTGAATTCACAAAATATTTACTTCGTGTAATTTTTCTGTTTTTTAGCTATAGCATTTCACCTGGATAGCAGCAATTCATTACTGTAACGATTTAGAGATAGTTAATGAATAGCGAGCGGCGTTCCTTTGGCTAATGTAGCGAGCGGCGTTCCTCAGGGTTCTGTATTGGGCCCCTTGCTTTTTCTTATTACATATATATTAACGATTTAGATGTCAGCCTAGTCAGTACAGTTTCAAAGTTTGCGGATGAAACGAAGCTGGGGGTAGGGCGATTAATGACGAAGATAGCGGTAAAATCCAGGAAGATCTGAATAAAATCGTTGATTGATCACTCACATGGCAAATGAGATTTAACGTCGATAATGCAAAATTTTACATACAGGTGCGCGTAACGGTAATTTTACGTATAGTATGTCAGGGAAGGAGTTAGCAAGCGTAGAGCAGAAAAAAGATTTAGGAGTTATAGTCACTGGTGATTTAAAAGTAGCGAAACAAAGTACAGCAGTGGTCAATAAAGCGAACAAAGTGTTAGGTTTTATAGCTCGGAATTTTGAGTACAAATCGCGCAATATTATAGTTCCTCTTTATAAATCATTAGTTAGACCCCATTTGGAGTACGCGATCCAGTTTTGGAATCCGCATATACGAAAAGATATAGACAAACTCGAAAGAGTTCAAGGACGAGCAACTAAGATGATTCCGTCGCTTGGTCGAAATCGTACGAGGATAGGCTTAAGGAGTTAAAATTGACTACGCTCGAGACTAGGAGGCTAAGGGGTGATCTAATCCAGGTTTTTAAAATTATGAATGGGTTCGATAACGTAGATAGAAATAGCTTTTTCGAAATATCTCAATATAATAGGACTAGAAATAACGGGTGTAAGTTGACAAGTAGAAGGTTCGAGACAGCAGTTGCCAAAAACTTTTTTACGCATAGAATAGTAAATAGCTGGAATAGTTTGCCGGTAGAAGTAATCAGTAGCACGTCCATAAACATGTTTAAAAATCGATTAGACGCATATGTTGATAGATTGGGTATAGTTTAAGGTAGTAAAATTAAGGCTTTGTGGTTCGGAACCCACGTAAAATTGTAGGTCCCCTCCGCCACCACGGAGGACATGCACAATACACAATTACGAACACAGGTAGACCAGCCATAAGTGGATCCTAGGGTCTTTGTTGGTCTGAAACATTATAACATTATATACAGTGGTGTAGTGCTAAATAGAGAAGTGAGGGAACGCATTTTGAAAGTGTTACTCAGATGCGGGGGGGGACAATGGCGAGCGCGGCGAGCCCATACAGCTGGGGCTGACCAATTTCAGGGATATTTTGAGGTCATATGCACTGGATATTAGGATATTCCAAGGTTGAAGATGCAGTATTTCCAGTGTCATTAGATATACGACATCCAGTACGATCAATAAAAATAGCTAACAACTGGAATGATTAACTAAAAAAAAGTTAACAACTGGTACGCCGTGGTGACTGTTTCACCAGATCTTTATAGGCTAGCATTGCCTCAGTCGAAGCTAAAAGAAATGAAGCAGTTGATGATTCTTTCTCATATTTCTTCTAGGGGTGGGAATTAAAATTTCATGACGTTAGAGATTTGTAAGTTCGGATTTATTTGAAATAGTGAGGGAACGCCGTTCCGTCTACCAAAAAAGTAAGGGAACGCCGTTCCCACGCGTTCCCACAGCACTACACCATTGATTATATACTAGTTATAATAGATATATACTCTTCATGCTTTAATAGATATACTTCAGTGGATATATATATATATATATATATATATATATATATATATATATATATATATATACTCTTCATGCTTAAATGTTAATATTTCTTTAACCTTTAATAAAGTTAACGGAATTCGGTCCTAAAGAAAAAATTCATTACTCTTTTGGAAAATGTTTCAAATGAAATCTCGCGATCCAAAAAACTCGCTGTTACATATAAAATCTTTGTAAAAACCCTTCGGATACAATTATTAAATTAATTTTGGTCCAACATATTCAAATTATTTCTTTGAAGATCGGTTCATATACGAAAAACGAATTGGAATTATAATTTGTTTGAGCGTACGGCGCATTACCGGGCTCAGCAACACACGATCTCATTTTATAACAAAACCTTCGATGGAACACTAAGCGAATAAAATGAGCGATGATACAATATTTCGTTTATAGTCACGAGACGAATATATTCTTTAGTATTTATTAAAACGATCACATTCCAATTTCAAATGGATTAAGATTTGTTTCCGTGTCTCACATGCAAACTGCTTAAAATGGGGTCGACCAGTAATGTTTACATGAAATGAACCTGTGGTGTCGGTAAGGGCTTCACACACACACACACACACACACACACACACAACACACACACTAAAATAATTTTCACTTTACCTTTTATTTCAAATTATTTAAGTTATCTTAAACTACCAAAAGATAGAAAACAATTATTTTTAATAAGTTCTCGTAGAGTACACCAAAAAGAAAACACTGGTTAAAGATAAGCTAGACGAGTTTTAGAAATCAATAATTAATGATAACACTGGCCACAAAATGAAACTTTTTTTTCTCATCACAAACATGATCACACTTTTCTTAATGCATTTTTCGCGCTGATTCCGAATCTGGTTTTATTTGTTTTCTAGCACGTATAGTTATATAGATACACTGGTTTTGATATTTTTAAGTTTTTGATATTGCTATAAGAAAATTTATGGATGTATAGATCACACTTAGGAATGCTAAACAACAAATACATCATATACCTTATTCAATGTACTTATAAATAAAGAATATATACATTATTTTATTAAAAGCGCTGTGAGTGTGATTTCCTTTTGTAAATTTGGCCTGGATTGTCACGATACAGCATCCAACAATGGTCCGCCATCATGCTTTCATTCCAATATCCTTGATAGCGCCTCTCCATCATCTGAATATCTTGATGGAAGCGCTCTCCTTGCTCGTCACTCACTGCACCAAGGTTTTCAGGAAAGAAATCTAAGTGGGAATGCAGGAAGTGAATTTTTAACGACATCGACACTCCATTTCTTTGAAGGCATCAAGGAGGTTCTTGACTCCATCCTTATACGCAGGTGACTTGTTGCTTCCAAGAAAGTTTTCACATATCCATTTGAACGCCAGCCAAGCCTTCAATTCCAGCGGACTTAGGACTTTTTCAAATTCAGTGTCATTCAAAACCTCCCTTATTTGTGGCCCAACAAAAATTCCTTCCTTCAATTTTGCTGCAGTAACCTTCGGAAATTTCCTTGAAAGGTATTGGAACCCTTCAGAATTGACTTTACCCATTGCTTTAACAAAATTCTTCATTAAACCAAGTTTAATGTGAAGAGGTGGCAGATAGATCTTTGGGGATCCACTAAAGGGACAGACTGGACATTGCTTATCCCTGGGACATATGTATACCTAAGTGGCCAGTCACTTTTGGTGTAATGTTCTATAGTGGCGCGACTGTCCCACAGGCAAAGGAAACAACAAAATTTTGTGAATCCTGACTGCAAACCCATAAGCATTCCTATAACTTTTAGATCTCCACAAACATTCCATTGATGACTGTCGTATTTGATTGCCTTAAGTAGTATATCCATATTGTCATATGTCTCTTTTAGATGGACGGAATGGGCAATGGGGATGGATGGCATTATATTACCATTATGCAAAAGAACTGCTTTCAGGCTTCTCTGCGACGAATCAATAAAGAGGCGCCACTCAGATGCCACATACGTCTGAGATATGGCTGTAAATAGTCCATTGATGTCATGGCAATAACAGAGAGGACCGTCTACTGAAAAGAATGCTGTTAATTCAAAATTCCGCTTTCGGTAGTAACTAATACGAACATTGTTCTCAAGTAAATTGTTCTCATTTAGTCTTGAGGCGAGAAGCTCTGATTTCTCTTTAGACAGCGATAAGTCTCTAACAAGATCATTCAACTGTCCTTGGGTTAACTTTTTAGGCTCTAAATGTCTACCTTCAAAAGTGTACTCTGGTTCTGTAGATGGTCCGGAAACGCCAGTTGCACCTTCATCACTTTCCATGTCATCTATGATAGAATCTAGCCTATCACTTGGGGGAATTGGAATGGGCAATGTTTCATCATGTTTTACTGGTCTACGCGCTGAATCCAAGTTTGGTTATACAATCTGGTGTTTGTTCTTGGCAGAAAACCCCATTAAGTTCACACTACAAAAATAACAGTCTTCATGATGATCTCTCGGCTCCCTCCATATCATGGGTATGGCAAATGGCATTGAAGCTTTCTTTTTGTTAAGCCAATCACGTAATCCATTTGAACAGCCAGAACAGATTTGATGTGGCGCCCATGGTTTATCTTGGTCACCTAGATGGCAACCAAAGTATAGCTTGTATATTTTCTTAATGTCGGTTGTAATACTTCGTCGCTGTGTTTTAGTTGTCAACTGGCCGCATACGAAACAGAACTTGTCGGGGTCATTCTTACATTGTCGAGGCATGTTGACTGACCTGAGCAAACTATAAATTCAAAAAAAATGTACACCAACTTGACACAACAAGTTCTTGGACTGGACTGATCTTTTGACACACAAAGCACGGCGTTGTTGCCTGAATCACAATGCTGCTAGACGTAAAAGCTCACACCTGAAATACATAAGATGTATAATTAAGATAATTGAAATAAATAAGATGAATAAACTAAAAAAACACAATAAAATAAACACAATCAAATGTTGAAATATTAGTATTTTGCCTATTTAAAATGGTTAAATCTGTGTAGTTATCTTGAAAACTATACATGCTAGGAAAAATCTGAATGCAGTTTTGGAATCAACGTGAAAAATGCTATCCAGCCACTACAAATTTTACTCTGATGAAAAATCTTTGTTGACCAGTGTAATTAATAATTATTAATTAATAATAATTAATAATTAATTAATAAGTTAAATTTAAATTATAATTAATATAAACTTAGTGAGTCCGTCTACTAGATGTGGCAAAGCGTTTGTGTATATATATATATACCGGGTAGGCCAAAAAAAATATTACCCTGATTTTGAACAATATAATTTTACCTTTATCAAATGTTATTTGTACTTCTCCCTTATCGACGGCAGTACCGCATCAAGGATTTTTTCTTGGTAATAAGCAGCAGTGATTTTGGCATTTTGATCAACGAAAACAATCTCTGACTTCCCTAACTTTGAAATAAAGATGGAAGCCATGACTTTTTGAGAAAAATGTGGACGTTCCCTGCAAAGTCGATCTAGACTGATAGATTTTTTGTCCTGTCTTCTATAAACTCGGTCTCTCTCTGGGAATCCGATCTAACAGAGCACGACATTTTTCAACTCTTGCTTGCTTATTTGATGCAGAGAGCTTGTGAACATCGACTCTTTTAAAACATTTAAGACCCAGATCATCTTTTACTATACGACGAACACTAGAGCGAGAAATACCAGTAGTTTTTTAAATTTCTCTAACGGACTTGTGGGTGTTGGGCCGTTCTTCTTGATTGCATATCATTTATGAAACCGTGTCAATATTTTCCTCAGTACGTGATGTTTTTGGCTTTCCACTGCCTTCTTTTCGTTTGGTCGACCCTGTGATATCGATTTTCTTTACGAGATATTGAAGTCCAGGTATCGTCCATCGTTTATTTGGAAACTCTTTCTTCATTCGTTTTGCACCCGTGTTTCTCCTTACGCGGGTTCAATATCAGTGCTTCATCTTCCAAAGAGTATTTCATTATGTTATAACTTGTTCACGAACTATAGCAGAATGATGGTCTGAAATGAAAAAGGAAATAAATTAATTATGTATTTTGTGTAAAACTTAGGAAAATTAATTATTTATGGAGAAACTGACTGTCATCTGAAAGTATCAGTTGCTGAGTTTGACCGCCTTTCAATTAAGCACCATATTCTGATACCTCCTCCAGTTGTGAGCCTGTACCTCTACTCCTGGGGCGTTGAGTCTAGATTCAAAGCCAGCGTTTGAAAGAGTAAAAGTATGGGTACAACATACGGCCTCAGCAGTAAGATCAATATACAGGGTGAGCCACAATATTTTTTCAAAAGTTGGGTAGTAGTTTTTATTGGCCCACCCTGTATATATACGTATAGTGATGCGACTTGTTTTTTGGAGGGTTGGGGTTTTGTTATTTTTGGTGGGGGTGGGGGCAAAAAACTCATCGATCCAGCAAAAACCCGTCTTTGTTTTTTGTTTTTTTTTTTTTTTTTTTAATGTTGCTCACAGGAAATGTTATTTAAAATATGAGCCTGAAGGTAATGAAATAATACAAAGCACCTTTTGTCATTCTTATCTCTTTTGTTAAAAGTAATTTAGTACGATTTTCCTATATACGTTATTAAGCCCTCTAAAATTATATTAAAATGCGTTTATTATGTAAATACTTAATAAAATACGAATCTCAAAGGAATGAATGCAGAAACCTTTTTTGGCCATAACCAAAGATCATATTTACTTCGAGTTAACGATCATTAACACTCATTTATTAGTTGAATTTATAACATTAATTACGTATCAATAATTATTTTAATGTAACCTCTATCATGGTAAGGTTGTGAATTTTAATCCCTCCTCATTGTTCCTTACTATTAAAAATTGAGAAGAGTCGAAAATATTACATATTCTCTTTACTCTATAGGGCAGGGGTTACCAATAGGCGGACCACGGTCTGGATTCTGTTCGCCGACGAATTTTATATGGGCCTCCAGGAATAAACCCGTACACTGATTATAGGAGTTATTTAAAAATATAGTCACATTTTGACAGTTTGCAATGCAAGAATCAAAAATCGAACTTTTTTTTTTTTTTTTTTTTTTTTTTCCCCCAAGTCTTCATTCGAGAGGTTAAAAGTAGTGTCTTTTTTAGTTGTTTTTAATAAAATAATGTCGACCATGTTGTAAAATCACTACGGCAGGGGGAAAAGAAAAAGTAGTGTGGGTAGCGCACTTTGGTAGAATCACAGAAACGGCGTTCAGCGTTTACCCTAAAATGCGTTTGTTTTCTATCGTTTCGTTGAGGTCAAACTTAACCTTCGATTCCATTAAGCGTTTTAGGCTCTATAAAATATACCTGAGAGTCAAACTAATCTAACTTAAATTACTTAACCTAACTTCGAGTTTTGTCCCAACATTAACTCGTGTAAAATCTAATTTTTACACGCGTCATGGATATATTTTTCTTTATTTTTATAACATTTAACAAATATTTTATTGCCTACAAACTTATTTCTATCTTTTTTTATCACAAATATGAAACATGATGAAAATATAGTTATGAAACCTATGCTGTATTTATCAGCCTGTGCGTTCACGTTTAGTTAAAAAATAATTACATTAAAAATTGGACATCACATATATTATTGGAATTACTGTATATATTTATTTTCTTTGTAAACGGACTTTGGGATCACCCGAAGATCAGGGCCCCCAGCTACAATTACCAAATGATATCTTCGTTAAAACTAACGAAACTATCACGACTTAACCAATCGTCAAGGGCGTACAGTTGACCTAACCGGCCATTCAGTTTAATTTATTATATTTGGTACTGTAAAGCAAAAAACAAGAACATACTCTGATCTTCAGGTGATCCGAACTTTGTATTCAAAAAATAAAGTAAATACCAACACACACACACACACACACACACACATATATATATATATATATATATATATATATATATATATTATATATATAATAGGCAATGGTTGTATTTATGAGATAAAATATTAATTGTATAGCTAATATTGCACGTGCTTCAAAGAGAACAGACGGCCCAAATGACAGAAAGAATTTATGTGTATGTATATATCTTAAACATGTACACAAATCATTTTTATAATGAGAGAGAGAGAGAGAGAGAGAGAGAGAGAGAGAGAGAGAGAGAGAGAGAGAGAGAGAGAGAGAGAGAGGTTAATTTAATTAAGGGGATGGTCGGAAAATGGGCCCCAAAGACGAATAAGAGAGGGCGGGGTTGGTTGGATGGCTGCCTTCCTCTCCGCTTCTCACAGAGGACTCGAGTTGGAATGAGAAGTCGTATTTCAATCGTGTTTAGGGCCTTCCTCCCTCCCCGTAAGATTGAACCTTCCCCACCTACCCCCCTGGAAGACTCGCACGCACCACGAATGCACGAAACTCGCGCCCACAAAGTGAGATTAAAGATTAAACGGAGCTAATTCATTTGAGACGAACAGAATGAAAAAACTAGTAGATCTACATTGTTTTCCATAATACTTTCATACCCAACTGTATTTATATACATAGTATTGGTTTTATCAAACATGCCACAGGGTATTAAGTTTTTCCATTCACCTTACAAAGTCGCGATTTACGCGTATATTCCGCGACACAAGTCACTTATATGGTAGTATGTTCTCGACATTTCACGAGAGAATGGAAGCGAGATTGAGACATTCTTCGCAACTCTGAGAAAGGTTTGTTCCGGCAACCCGCATTTGAGAATAAATGGAAGCACGAACGCTGACAACATTTTCAACCGAGAATAAATAAAATCCTGGTTGTGGCGGTTGTCCCACTTCACACACACACACACACACACACACACACACACACACACTTATTATATACATTCATACACAAACATATATATATATTATATATATATATATATATATCAACGGGGAATCTAGAAATAGTTAAAAAGTAATCACTTAAAAAGGTTTAAAAAGGGATTTAAATTTCGAGTAGCTAAATATGATATGACATAGGATACACTAAAATATGGCGTTGTTAGTGAGATAAATCATGACCTAAATATTGTAGCAACGAAAGGAAACAAAAACGTAGATGAACACCAAGCATATAAAAATGCGATCTAAACAAAAATAAACACGAAATGGAACTCCCCAACAAACACACGACCAATTACCGCATTAATATTTCAAACAATTATGAAAACTTAAAAAAGGAAATCATAAAATTGCAGATTACGTTTGTTGTTTATTCGATCGACAAAGTTGTTAACAATTAAGCTATTATTTATTATATATTGTATATAAATTATATATATATATATAATATATATATATATATATTATATAATATAATATTAGATATGTGTGTGTGTGTGTGTGTGTGAATATATATATATATATATATGTGTGTGTGTGTGTGTGAATTATATATATATATATATATGATATATAATTATATATTAAAACCTAGATGTTGAAATAAATGCAAATTAATTAGGTTACGATAAAGATACTAAGAGATACAAAGGAAATGAAACTTATAAAATACGCAACGAAAACCGGGATAATATAATTAATACACGCAATAATGACGTAAAAACAAGATTTGATATACAATTAACGGAAGAGAATAAATGCATACGAGCTATATACGCAGTCCCAAAACTACATAAAGATCCTATCAAATTTCGATTTAGAGTAAATTCGAAACGATTCACTATAAAACCGGTCTCGCGAGACGTAACATTAAGGATAGAATTAATTAAAAGACGTTTTATAAAATACTTTGAACAAATAGAAAATCAGAACCGGGATTAATTGTTACTCGTCTATCAAGATTCTACCCAATATCTACGGTAGATAGAATACAAAACAAATACACCGCATTTATACTTTTGATTTCTCAATTCTATACGCAAATCTACCACTCTAAGAAGTATTCAAATAACTTAAAAGTCCTTATTAAAAAAAGTTAGTGATAATTGACGATATAAATACATAGTAATTAATAGGACAGTGAAAAAGGCTTACTGGAGTGATATACATAACGCAAATATCAGACATGGGGTCATTATCATTGTAATGGTAATTAATTATAATTAATTACAAATCTCTCGTAATGATAATGTAATGATAATGAAAGAAATTTCGAGGCAATAATGGTAATGATAATGGTAATGAAAGGTCTGTAATGATCATTACACATCATTACATTTTTATTACAGTGTATTTTCAATATATATTATATGCGGCTTCTGATTCCTCCCATTCACAGCCAGCACCAAGCGGTGCAAGTTGTTCATTTTATGGCTGCTCCAGCTCCCTCTAAACTTCTCAGAATCCTTTGTCAGCCAGGTGGACAGCTATCTTGACCAGCCCTTGCATTTGATGAGGACTGCAATCCCCTGACATGGTGGAGGGACAATGCACATCTGTATCCTGACGTATCTGTTCTTGCTGCCAAGCATCTTTGCATCCCTACCTCCAGTGCACCGGTGGAGCGCTTATTCAGTATATTCAGTATTGTAATGATCATTATAATGATAATGAAGGGCTTGTAATGATAATGATAATGGTAATGATGAACCTTGTAATGACCCCATGTCTGGCAAATATTATAACACGAATAGTATGGACAAATTTATAGGAGCCATAGAATATCTTCTGAACAACATCTATATTACAATAAATAATATTAACTTCAAACGAGAGAAAGGAATCGCAATGGGACAAACGACAGTCCGTATATAATAGATTTATATTTGTCGTACGAGGAGTGCCTGTTTATGGAGGGGCGGTGGAGGCGTCGCAGCGATAGCCGAATATTTAACAGCAATGGACGATATATAGACGATATCCGTACGACAAATAGTATACCCAACTTCGAGGAATTTGCCACCACAATTAAAATTAGAAAGAGGAAATGACAACAGAGACGAATTACGAATGAAAAATTAGTTATACGCACTGTTTATAATAAAACGGGCAGTTACCAGTTTAATAAAATTTCCTTTAAACGATAGCTTAGTTACAAATAATTTAACTTACCAAGTTTTTACTCACGAGTAGTTACGAGATACGCGAAGATATTCTGTAAATATGATATAAAGAATTTAACCAAAGAATAAAATACATAATGAATATTGTAGGCGAAACACCGAAACACAATTTCACAAAAATAAATAAATTCACAAATTAACAGTGAATCTGGGAAATGTCAAATATATTAAACAAATTCAACTACATAAAAACTAGTGAATACATTAATAAAAATTCTTAATTTCGATAAAGAAGTCATGCATACATCGTATGAATGTATGTGTATTGTATGGGTTTATTAATGATAATAATAATAATAATAATAACAATAATAATAATAGTTAATAGTGGTGGTGGTAATGATTGATAATGTTTATGATAGTAACAGTAATAAGAAGAATAGTGTGGGAAAAAGTCAATGATGCTTGCATGAATAGGGCGGAAAGACTAAACTGGATTATTTAAAAAGAGGTATACTCGAGAAATATTGAAATGGCGGAATGGTGCTCTGTGTAAAAAAATGTTTAACTCTTCATACTTCCATTTAAACTGAATGCATCAAAGAAGGCGCGAGCAGTACACAATAATATACATATGAAAAATACTTTAGGGCTCTCTCCCTAACCTTAGAAATTAAATAGAAACGAACTGGAATGAGAGAAGAGGCAGATTTTATACGGTCCCAGCTGCAGTGGGACAAGGGGCCATGAAAACGAGGATGGAAAATACCCTCAGAATACGAGGCCCAAAGCTTTTCAATGTCCTACCAAAAGAAGTGAGGAATCTCTAGCACACCGACCTGAATAACTTCAAGAACCAGCTCGTCAGATCCCGTGCAAAGTCCCTGACCAGCCATGCGTAGCTGGCTACGAGGGCGGGAGATCAGACAGCAATTCTCTCCTTCACCAAATCCCGCAAATGAGGCGGGATGCTGCAGAGGGGTTGACCTTAGGTCGATCCTGAACCGTCGTTCGAACTCGTCTTAAGTAATACACACACACACTAGAATGCCCGTCCCCCTCTCAGGGGTAGGGTGGGTGACTGGGAGGGTAGTTGTGTTACTAAAAACCTTCCTTGGTTCTCCCTTAATTTGTATACTAAACTTGGTGCATTTGCACAGAATTAAAACTAATGTGATTAAAAACGATGCGACAGATTGTTTCTTGTTGCTCCGACATCACTCAAATCAGTTAATGCATGTTTTATATTAAAAATGCACCTTTGTTTTTAATCTTTAAACTTTTAAAACAAAGATTGCGAATTCGTGACACCACCCCACAACGTGCGTGCCATCAGTTTTCGACGTCCATATTGACTGATGTTTGTTGGAAATGTGGTAAATTTAAGTTAGCCGTTTTTAGGCTTCGATCAATTATCGTGTTTAGTGAAAACGGAATCCATTTTCACCACTTTCTTTCGGTCGACGAAATTTGTCGCTTTCGGATAAATGTCAATTAAATTTCTGTTGTTTAAATTGCCTGAATTTTATCTTCAAAGTTCAATGAATTGTTTCGTTTTAAATTACAGCGTGTTTTCCGAAGCAATAATTTATTCCATACAGAATATGCCAATATTCAAAACTTAGGTTGAAAGCAACGCAAATTTATTCAATTGGAGTCTGCCCAAACGGAAGTCGGTGTGTCACGGGGTACCGGTAGTATTTTGAAGAAACTTCTCTCGTTTTGGGTTTCACTGATCATTGCTTTTGTATATTAATTTATGTACAGAATCGTTTACTCTCGTATTTTGTTTTTCAGTCTGCCCTCTTTAACACCTCTTTTCGTTTTTCTTCGATGGTATATGGTGGATGTTAATAATAAAATAGGTTATAGTTCTTACTTTAAATTTTAATGATTTTTTTTTTTTTTTTTTTTTAAATATTAAGTTTCGGGGACACCCAGTTTTTTGGATCCCCTGATTGGCCGAAAGTTGGTGACGTACGAAATAACTGCACAGCCTAGAACGACAGCCTAACCTAGTGTAACCTAACCCGGATGTAAGAGTCACTCTGATTGGCCCGAACTATAAAATGGGCGGCTCACCGAAATCTGGTGTCCCCGAAACTTAATATTAGCCGAGTTTCTTTTTGTTATTATTGTTAGTGTGAACCTGTTGCTCATATTAATAATACTTATGGTTCAACGGAGGAGCATCGGACTCACAATTTGAAGGTCCAGTATCGAATACCACGGGCCTTGTGAGTGGACAGAATTTCGGCACGTGGTTGAATAGTGATAGATAGTAGCGAGATAGTAGTGGTAGGGAGGTTCCACCTTTTCGCTTATAAGTAGGTTAAAAGGGGTTTGTTTGCCGTTAACACAGAAAAGTTTAAATTTCGAAAGGTGTTTTTTTCATTAACCTTTGATAATGAGCAAAAGATAATACGCAATTTACTCGAGGGACTTTCTCTCGTTAACGAATTAAAAGAAATTGCCCGAAACAAAAGGGATAATAATAAGACTTAATTAAATAAAGACGAGTTTAAAAAGTTCATTTTTGTAGCTTTTTTTTTTTTTTTTTTTTTGTCACTTACGAATACCCCTCTTCTACTTCAACCTTCCTCCGATGCCATTTTATGCTAACGTACATTAATTTTTATGGTTTTAATTGCGTTATCTTTAATCACTTTGGCTTTAATGACTTTTATCACTTAAAGCGCGCGCATTTCTGAGAAGTTATTTCCCAGGCCAAGTTTCTGTAACTATTCTAGCCTTATCGTCCATTACAGAAGGAGTTTGTCTTCTGTAGCCGTTCGCTATTAGCGTCGTTGGCATTCAGATGAGCGTTTTACTTAATGTGTTTAATTAGAGTGGTGCGCCTTTTTATATCATTCCATTCCTCACGCCATTCTTGCTTCGCGTGCGTCGTACGTACTTGTTCTTTTTGCAACTAACTCATTTCTGGCCTTTATCATTTATTCGCGTACGTTTCATTAAATTATTTCACTCAACCACATTTCGACGGGAGGCTTACGAATGACATGGAGACTTTCCATATTCATATATAAACGTTGAATTCTTTGTAATAGAAATTCTACGTAAACCTTTGGTATTTTAAATAAAATATACCCGAAAACCGTTAAAACTCGTCAAGAGGTTAAAACGAGCGAAGTTCTGAAATCGTCTGTTTTTTGTCTTTTCCGCAACCCAGTTGAATGATATATATATAATATATATATATATATATATATATATATATATAATATATATATATATATATATATATATATATGGACGTTTTTCCAGTTTATGTACCGTTTTCTCTACAATGTTAGCTTTTATGCAACTTTCTAGTGTTTCTCTTTGCTTCTGTTAGGCACAGCATAGAGTAAAACAGAAGGTTAGGTTAGGTTACGTTAGGTTAGGTTAGGTTATCAAGAACTTACCTCTCTTAAAAAGTTGTTATAATCGACGGCGGTTGTATGACCAATCAAAAATAAATTATATGAGAAACGGTACACAAACTGGAAAAGGTTTATATATATATATATATATATATATATATATATATATATATATATATATATATATATATATATATATATATATATATATATGAAATTTAAGGTGTAAAGAAATGTTATCTCCTTCCTCCCCTCTGATTAAGTCCTTTACTGATGCTTTTACACGTTTACAAAAATTTAAAAACTGAAGAGAAGTTAATTTTAACGAAATTTTAATTTTTTTTTAGGGATTTTAATGAAATAAATTGAAGATATAAAGGTTTAATAAATATACGTATAAGGTGATTAAAATTTTTTTTAACACTTATATGGGGTTTTATTTTTTATTTCCAATTTATTTGTATAAACATTTTTTGTGATGCAAACAGTACTTCATACAGTTTCTACTTGCTCTCCACCGATATCTATGCATGTATGAAAGCCGTCAAACGTTGCTTCCAGAGCCCTGAGGCACATCTCTGGCAGTATTGATTAGATGACATCTGTAATTCTTTCCCATATAAGTGTTAAATTTTTTTTAATCACCATATATATATATATATATATATATATATATATAGTGGAGATCTGTAGGAAAATTATGTTTATAAATTAACTACAATTAAATTAAATCGTTGACTATTATGAAGTTAACAGCACTTTTTCCTAAAGTTACAGTATGTATTTTAATTACACTTCATCAACTCGACTTTACATACTCGTTTATTCGAATTGCTTTCACATTTGATCCAAACATCGTAAATTCTGTAACAAATATTCACAAACGACACTCATTGCAGCGATCCATGAATCAATATGCGAAAGGGATTCGTTACATCGTACTCTCATTCGTTTATCCTCGCATAGAATAACTTTTGTACACTTTACCTCGAGAGAGAGAGAGAGAGAGAGACTCTGTATATTTATATAAAGAGGAGATTGTATAAGGAAGAGACTGTAGACACCAATCGACCGGGGAAGTACTCCCGGGTTAGGGTGGACATTAAGTAGGAGACGGGGAATGCTAGAACTCCCGTTTCTCCTGTCACTGTCCTCCTTAGCTGTTCTTTTTCCGTCTCTCATCTACCCTGTGAACAGTCCAGCATACTCTAAAACACGCACTTCTCACTCTATTCCTCACATACTATACATTCTTTTCAAAATTAGAGGGGGGCATTTTTGTGGGCGTTTGTCCTTGCCCCCTCTTTCCCGCATAAAGAGAGAAATATATATATATAATCATTCAAAAATTATTTACATTAATATTTACTACGCTTTGCTCTTAACATAATTGATACCCTTGTATGTATATACAGGGTGTTCTAAAATTACGCAATATCTTAACAAAAATAATGCGATATTTAACAATTTTATTTCAAATATAGCAACAATAATGGTTTATTTTAGATGTTCAAAGTGTCTTCCTTCAACTTGAATACATTGTTTACAACGTCCGACAACTGATCGACAGACATATAAAAGTTTACTAGGTAATTTTAGATGCACACCCACGAGGAAAAAATGGAAATCGATTCCAAGGTCCTTTCCTGTATTCAATAGTACATCTCGTCAGGGAATGAAAGGAAAGGCAGGAAGCCGAAAATATATATCTCTGTATAGCGTAAACGAATGAGTTAAGAGAGATTAACAAAAATTTAACAATTATTAATTAAAAGAAAAAGAAATTTAAAAAAAATTACCATCTATTTTATACGTTTTCGAATTGTTACTGAAATTATTTATAAATTATATGAATGTATATTCCAGTCTTTATTTTTAACAGAAATGTTAGAATTCTCTCGATTAATACTATAATTATTATTATTATTATTATTATTATAATATCTATAAATATGGTTAAAAATGCATTACAATTATTTCACGCGTTTGTGTACAGGGTGTCCCTAAAGTCTGGACACATAGGAAATATCACTAACTATAAACTAACTATATGTTTATTATTATTATTATTATTATTATTATTATTATTATTATTATTATCTTAAATTCATGCAACTGAGGCCTAAGGTAGGCCCACATCGAATCAGCAACCCTGAGGTAGGACCAAATAGGACCTCCAAGTCCATAAGTTATGGACTTGGAGGTCCTATTTGGTCCTACCTCAGGGTTGCTGATTCGATGTGGGCCTACCTTAGGCCTCAGTTGCATGAATTTAAGATAATAATAATAATAATAATAATAATAACATATAGTTAGTTATAGTTAGTGATATTTCCTATGTGTCCAGACTTTAGGGACACCCTGTATATTAAACTGCAGTTCTTGTCAGCCATCTTTTGGGGCCGTTATTGGTACGCTCTTTAATATTGACCCTTTAAAATCTTTATTGGTCACGTATGCATCATTAAATAATTTCGACGTGATTTCACTTTTAATTTTAACATTCGCTCATCAGTAAAGTATTTATTATTAATAGACACTTCGTTTATTTCGTTGAATTAATTTGTGTTATTTATTTCTCTTTAATTGCAGTGGGTAGAAGAGAGTTTCACTCGTTTTGAAGAAGGAATCAACTGGCGGTCGTACGTGGTTTGCGATGTGCCGTACAGTAACGTTAACAACTGGCTTTGGACCCCTTTCATCGAGAGGGGACCCGCTAACAGAATGTATATTGAGATCAAATTTTCAGTCAGGGATTGTTCGTTGTTCCCGGGCAATGCCGTTTCCTGTAAGTATATAAAGGATTTTGTAAGTTTAAGAATTATCCTAATTTCTTACGACTTGTATCGGGTGATTTTTTTTTTTTTTTTTAACATTTGACACTTTAAAAGGTTTGTATTTTTTTTATTAACTGAAATAAAAGCGCGAAATTTTTATTGTACTTTCTCTACATATGGAAAATTAGTCCCCTAGTACGAAACAGGCTCTGTGTGATGTCCTCTCAGCTCACGATATTTACGCGATACTCTCGACGCAAGAGTCCTGGCCAACAGATTTCCAGTGGTTTATGATAAAGGAATATCATGGACACCAGAATCACTAGACCTAAACGACCGTGACTTTTATCTGTGAGGTTATTTAAAAGATAGTTTAAACAGAATTCACACACAATAGAAAAATTAAAACCATTAGTTGAACAAGAAATTTCTCAGATTTCATCAGTTACTCTGTCCAGAGTACTGCAAAATTGTGTTGTTTATGCGCGAAGAGTTAATGAGCTGAGAGGATATCACATAGAGCATGGTTTGAATTAGGGAACTAATTCCCACGCGTAGAGAAGGTACAGTGAAATTTTCATGCTTTTATTTTAGTTAATAAAAAAATTCAAATATTTTAAAGTGTCACACGTTTAAAAAAATCACACGCTGAGAATGTTAAACAAAATCAGGTCCAGTCGTACATATTACGAGTACATTTCAATTATGTGACGTGTGACCTCCACCTTCGTAGATGCATGCGGGAAGTTTCTTAGCTAATTCATTAGGTTTATAATAGAATGCATTACATACGCGAGACAGGCCATAGCGGCTGTTGTAAGATGGTATACATTTTGTTAAAGAATTAAGTTATGTTTTATTGTTACTATGAAATTTTTCTCACACACGGACAGTACTGTCGTGATATCGATAGCAATTCCGAGGCCATGAAAATAAGTCCCTTTTATTGGAGTCAAACCCCTGACCTTAGTGTATTCACTTCGTTTATAGCGAAACGGTGCTACCCACTGAACTACGGGCGCTGAGTTTTATTGTAGTTGGTTTTACACACACACACACACACACACACACACACACACACAAGAAAGTAATTATTTTCTTGCTGAAAACACTGATCGTACCAAAACTTGAATACTGCTCAGTTTCGACATCGCCATATAAAGAAGAAATTAAAGGAAGGATGAATAGAAATTCAAAGAAATTTCACAGCCAAGATTGATGGTTGCAGAGAACTCAACTACTGGGAAAGAATTCGAAATTAAATTTATATTCGCGGGAAGAAGAAGAAGAGAGCGATACACCATAATTTACACATGGAAAATATTAGAAAAACTGATACCTAACCCCAAACTAAATCCAATAACCATCGATAGTGTGTAGTGTTCTCAGACTAAATGCCAGACAAGGGACACCTTCAGCTCTGAAGGAAAATAGTTTGGTTGTCATCCAAAAGAAGAAGATGCCTGGCTCAGGATGGTACCGGATGAGCCGGGTGTGCGTGGCTATGTGCGATGGAGATCACAAGAAAGCAGCTCTCTTCTCCACCAGGCCAGACCTAGAGTTTGACCTTCGTGGTGTGAAGAGAGACCGACACACAGAACAACTACAAGTTACAATATATATATATATTATATATATTATATATATATGAAAATTATTTCACGAAAGTAACACGTGCTTGAGCACCATTCTGTGTTTCCTTTTTCTTTCGTGGTTTTCATCATATATTTCTGTATATAGAGGATAAATTTCACCATTAAACACATGCTGTACAACTCGCAAGAAAAATGAAAAGCGATTCCAATGCTTTTCGTGGATTCAACAGCACACCTCGTTAGGGAATCTCTGACATTCCATGACGAAGTGTACTGTTGAATACACGAATCTCGAATCTTCGAATCTCTTTTCATTTTTCCTTGTTATATATATATATATATATATATATCGTAAAGAAACGACGCTTGTATAGGAGATATTCCGCGCAAGACGAGAGAGAGAGAGAACGGAACAAATGAAAAAATGAGGTAACCACCTGGGAATCGAACCCGGGATCTTCCGATTGCCGGTCAGACGCGATACCATTACACCATGGACCTCACTCTTCCAAATGCCGTAATTCTTCTACATACTCGCGAGTATGTAGAAGAATTACGGCATTTGGAAGAGTGAGGTCCATGGTGTAATGGTATCGCGTCTGACCGGCAATCGGAAGATCCCGGGTTCGATTCCCAGGTGGTTACCTCATTTTTTCATTTGTTCCGTTCTCTCTCTCTCGTCTTGCGCGGAATATCTCCTATACAAGCGTCGTTTCTTTACGTTATTTATACTGCGTGTTCTTTGCAGTTGAATGTGTATATATATATATATATATATATATGTTATTTTGAATTAATTACAAAGTTTTCCTATCGTCCGTGAACAGGCAAAGAAACTTTCTCCCTTCTTTATTACGAGTTCGACGCTGCCACCAGAGAGCCTCCTTTCTGGGACTCTGAGAGTTACAAATTGATAGATAGAATAGCTGCTGATGAAGGCCGATTCACCAATTCAAACGAAGTCATTATCAACAAGGAAGTCAGGTCAATCCCGGTTACCAAAAAGGGAGTTTATTTTGCCTTCAGGGATCAAGGAGCATGCATTTCTATCCTCGCAATCAAGGTACGTTCATAACGAGCAGGTTCTCTGGTTTCACTATATCGAGACCTGTTTCGACTTTTATTGAAGGAAAACTACGTGTATCGGCAATTTACTTATTTTTAAGCTGTGCACCACATTTTATTGTTCTTGTACAGTATTTTTAATGTGTTTTCAAAGTTTGCTTCACATCTTATCATTCGTATTTGCGTGTATACAGGGTGTCCCGTAAGTCCGGTCTCATAGGAAAATTTATTTTAAATTAAATTTACGAAAATAATACATTAGTACTAAGGAGTAATACACTCCTCAGGAAAAGGCCTCCTCCTTTTCCTCACGAGTGTAACTCCCTTCCATATTAGCCATTGCGTGTTATTCTACCTGCAACCAAAAAAAAGGTCTCTAAACAAGACACGAGTTTGATCATTTGTTTTAGTTCTAATGTATTACTTTTGTAAATTCAATTTAAAATAAATTTTCCTATGAGACTGGACTTATGGGACACCCCGTGTGTATATATATATATATAAAATTTTGTAATCTTCTGCTGTTCCATAGGATGGGGTCCTTTGTAATGGAAGCAAAATGTAATCATATAATTATTTTAATGCAAACTCTGAGCTTAAGAAAGTATTCTTGGGGTTGTTGGTGTATTTTGTTAATATGAATGGTTGTAAACAAACATTAAATTTAATTAAGGAAAGTAGATGTTGTGTGGGAATATATTTCATTTTACGAATTAAATAGTTTGTATGTTCGAGTATACAAAGCATTTTAAGTTAAAGATGCGAGGTCATTCGCAGAACCCGGCGTACCTAAAACCCAAAACCGCAAAAAATATGAAATGAAGTTTGGGTTCGGACTTAATTCGTTCGTGTACGAGAGTTCCATTTTGTAGTTTGGATCCAAAATCTGTTTTGAGAAATTTCAACGTTTTTCGGTACACCTGGTTAAATGTTTCTCGTATAGCAACCTGCACATTGTACCTTTTTTTTTTAACTAATTATGAATTAATTATTTCATTATTGATAATCTTCATAATATTTCGAATTAAGAAGGGATATGTTTCAAGTATAATTGGATAATGCTGAAGATAGTATCCTGTAATATGTTATTTATCTGTTTAATTAGTTGGTCTGAAAGCCGAGTGAGACCTCAGACTTAATCTAAAAGGTCTGCCTCATCGTTTCTTGCCTAATAATTTTCCTCGTTTCATCTGTACCCCATTAAAGTTACATTAACCCCAAAATTATTATTATTATTATTATTATTATTATTATAATTGTTGAGTTTGTAATGGAATTTAGTTTGGGTTTGAATTTCGTTTTTTAATATTAAATATTTAGTGAGTAAATTAATTTGTTGAATAGTGGTTGAGATCGAATATCAGATTTAGTAGTTCAGTACATGAACGGTTATGGATGCAACAGTTTTATTAACGGTAATGATTTCTAGTAGTTTGAAATAAGGTTGAAAAGTACTCCGTGAACTCGGTACAAAAAAAAAAACACTCAACTCAATTACACACAAAATATACATAAGGATAACGACGGGGAATCACGCACGCAGCCTCAGGAATCCAGTAGTATATTTCATCAAAAGATTGAGGAGGTACCTCTGTTGGTATGTCAAGTATCGCCAACGTCTCCATTTACACGCTTTACAAACCGCTTCCATTCCTTTTCGTTTCTCGTTAAATTTTGCGTTACATTTACGTCGATTCCACGTCATTCAAACATTTACTAATTAGGCCTACATCTTTCCCCCTTTTGCGAGGCTTTCTTCAAGTTCTTACACCAATGCATTCACTATTCTACACCGTCACAACTTCTCCATTAATCATGCTTTCCACATTACTACATACCAACGTACCATACTATTCCTACATTCTCATTTCGAATGACTTTTTCGGGCCACACCTTATCCGAACATCTTCATTTCTTATACAGTCAGTCCATTTTACGTCAAATCATGCTTCTTAAATTATTCACCTCAATTGCTCTCGCTTGTGAGAGTGAATTATAGTGTGAAAGAAGTGTTTCACATTCATACATCACTGTTGGCATTTTATGTAAACTTCTTGTTGCATTTACATTTCAAACACTCCTTTCCTACCGGGGCTTTTATCGCGCACACGCATGATTTGCTTGCCCCGTTTCGCTGTTGAATTTAGGGAACACGAACGTGTTTCTGACTCGAGTTATTTAAAAAAAATATGGTACAGTAATAAAAATTTAGTTCGCTATCTAATCTTAGTTTTGATGTAGATCTTCAATATGCAATTATTGTTTTACATAATATGACCCAAAATTAGAGAACTTTAGCTACAGTATATATATATATATATATATATATATATATATATATATATATATATATATATATATGTTATCAACGTTCAAGACGTGTGTTAACAGATTAAGCTTAAGTTTGAGTAGAGGTTTCATTATTTTACGCAGAGTACCGCTCTGCTCATACACCCATTGTGGTTACGAGCAGCTCGCAGTATTGTCAGCTATATAGACGGTCAGCGTACTGACAAGGCTTCCGTACGTGGTTGATTACTAATGGTAGCGACAATGCTCTGTGTTATCATAATCCAATTTATAGTCTACAGTAGTGTTTATAATCATTTCCGTGCCTTTGTCGTTAGTTTGCTTTGCAGACACTCCTGTACCAATTTATAGGAAAATCATATGTCTGGAAAAGATTTTACAGACATCAGAACCATCAACTTCAATTTAATCAAAACAGAAAGCATAAAAATATCAGGGCAGGATGAGAGTGGAAAACAACTTTCTCCTCTACCAAATTCCTCAAATAAGGCGTGGTCGACTGCAGGTCGATCCTGATTCGTTGTTCGAACCCCCCCCCCCCCCACACACACACACACTTCTGGTGCCCTTGTTAGAAGTATGTATTTGAAGCGGAGATGCCTCTTTCCGCAAATAATTCTTTTGTTCTATCGCCAGTGTCATTTTTTCGTCCCTACAATTCCTACCGGTCACTTTAGACTCAGGGCAAACTCTCACTTACCATTCATATCATCCATTTCAATCACCCATGTTTTCATACACATCACTCAGCATACTCCAGAAATCATCATTCTCCTCAACATATCTATCATCACATACTGTAGTGCATATACTACAATCTCCATTCCTTTCTCTCTATTAAACTTAAACTTAGCATACATACATACAGTATATCATTAATACATTTATATTCCTTCATTTGTTCATACCACTTGCCTTTCATTAACAAATCTCTCTCTCTCTCTCTCTCTCTCTCTCTCTCTCTCTCTCTCTCTCTCTCTCTCTCTCTCTCTCTCTCTCTCTCTCTCTCTCTCTCTCAGAGCCAGTGATCACGCGCTCAGTAAGGTCATTGGCATCAACGAGAGGGTGCAAGACTTGTGGGTCCCACTGGGCGTGAGGTTTGTTAACCCCTTCGACGCGTTTTCAGGTAGGTGGGACCTTTACCAGAAGGATGGTGTCCACCTCAATGTCAAGGGTAAAGGTGTGCTAGGCGCGCTGCTCGACCGGCACCTATACCGTATGGTGAGGTCAAGCCCGGGGATTGATGACGGGCCCCCACCGGGGAGAGATGATGTTGAGTCGCTGGCGGACGTACCTTCAACTGAAGGGTGCGTCCATCTACAGGTGGGTGACCCTCCTTCCCCGTTGGAGGAGGCTCAGGCTCCTGCGGAAGTTGCCCCCTCGTTGGTGAGGGGCTCTTCAACTCCCGACAGCCCTGGTTGTTTGGGAAACGGGTCGTGCTAGGGAGCGGTCAGAATAGGGAAGGCTCCCTCCATGCAGTGCTTTTTAATGCTAGGTCAGTGGTTCCCAACTTTTTTAAGACTAACGACCCCTTATGTCCATCCATTATTATAAAGATAATAAGGATAAATGATAAGCGATTTATTGATAGAAGGTAACAATTTTACAGTTTCCTAGCGCCACCCTAAGATTCTCAAACGCCCCCTGGGTGGCGGGGGCGCACACATTGGGAACCACTAGTCTAGTCTGAAGTACATGAATAAAGCTCCCTGAAAATAATGATCTCGTAGTTAATTTATATGTCAGATACTTTGTTACATGTTAATTAAACAAAATAGAGAATTCTATTTTTGGAGATCCTGTATATGAGACTCAAAATAAGGACTTGGATAGTGTACAGTATACTAAACGTTGGAAACTAACATTCGATATCCTCAGGACTATCACAGTATTTGACGAGAGGGTGAGCCTTTTCCTCCAAACCAAGAAGAATTTTTAAAAAATTTCGATACTTTTTTCCTTTTGCAACTGAATTCGCAAAAAGTAATTATAACATAACAATCATAATAATCATAACGAAAGCCAAGAAAAAATCTACCATGCTGAGTACAACCAAACAATGTAAAATGAAACGAAAGGTCGTAGTACATTAGAAGAAAGAACACTCAAAATGATGCCTGATATACAATGTTTCTGAAAAAAATTATTATCCCACGTCTGCTTTTTTTTATTGGGGTTGTTTAACCTCCTTCGCAACATCTAAGGTCATATGACGGAGGGGACCTACAGCTTTACGTGGGATCTGAACCACGGGTCGCTACATAATCTGGGCGCGGAGGACGGTCTCCCATCCAACTACTACCCAGACCGAATGTCGCTTAATTTCGCCGATCTCCAAGAGGCGGTGTTACGACATTGGCCACGACGTAGCCGTAGTCTGCTTATGATCACTCCCATTCAGACGTTGCACTGGAAAGTTGCTTATGAACGAAGTTCATACTCTTTCGTTGTTGGTATTAGAACTTTTTCTACACCTGGCTGAAACATTATTCGTATTTTCACTCTTCAAGTGATGACATATTATCTGTTTTCGAAGGTGGAAGTTTTGATCTCTATAGTTCGTTCACACAAAAGTGGTGTCATTCAACGTGATGACATTTGCGCAAGAAGATATGGTGTTACTGAAGCTGAATTTCCGCATAAAAAGGAAATTCCCTGTCATCTTCAAACTAGCAAAGCTGACATTTGCTTTCATTTCGTAGATAATAATCAGTGAGGAGGACCAGAAACTGCACAGCGGTCAGTCCAAGCTAATGCGGCCTATTGCGCTAATTTCTGGATTATATTACCAGCATCATTGCAGGTATCTTCACATCGTTTATACACAAACGGTATTACCACTGAGCTACATGCGCTGGACATTTCGAAGATGTCTATAATTACTACCGTGACAATATTTATTTCGCAGCAATAGATGTTTTTACTACAAACTTAGAACATTTCAGTTGGAACGACTATGTAAAAGTGAAAAAAATTTAGCAATATGTTTTTGAAATGGAACAAACCTTTAGATGAGAAGATGGCTCAAGAAGTCAGAATACTTAATAAACTCTACCAAGTCTGAGAGCTCAGCTCAAAATTTACCGTACCTTCGTCACAACCAATTTCCATAACTCATAAAGCCTTGTACGGCTACCTGCTTTTCAACAAGCTTCACTTCAAAACATGCTACCAGTTGTTTGGGAATTGTTTAAAACTGTCTTGTGTTGGCCAGCCCCATGAGTGAGGAACGACTGAGTGGACTGGCTTTGATGGCGCTGGATAGGCAGTTGATCGTATTGCAACACCTGGGCTTAAAATGCTCGTCGAAAACGTTTCCGACATATCACACAGAGGATGGGCCTTTACTAAAAGCAAGCAAATAAGGGTTTTAATGAAGTTGCACGGTAAAGTCACTTTTAGTAGCATTCTGTCCGGCTCTCTTATTTGAGTTATTTAATGTCTCTTCTTCTTGCGCAACAAGATTATTTTACTCTCGCATACATTTAATTTGGTATTTTTTAACTTGGCACTGAAGATGCTACATGCCCAGCGAATGTCATCTGTGACTCTGCTTCCCCAAGTCTTTTTTGTTCACGCTACGCCGTTGATTGTAACTAATACAAAACTTCATTAAAATTGTCGAAATGATCGAACAATATAATCATTTTCACCGACTTTTTTTTCTATCGTTTTTTTTGTACAGATTCCACCACTTCTTGAAATCTATGAAAACAAATGTTTTTATTAAATATTTTACATTACAAATACCACACATTAACTCTTATCTAGGTCTGTGGTAAATATGTTAGAAAATCTAGAAGAGGAAGAGCCATTGTTGTCCCAAGGCGATATGATGACTAAGCTGATTGATGCAGCATTGCTTGAATATATTAAGTTAAGGTGTATATATATATCCATCTCATAATTGTAAGGTTAGTGAAAAATTCACTTAATTTAGAGCTAGCATTTTTGGGCTTTTGTGGCATCATTGTTTGGGCACTCTTGTGGCATCATGTTTTGGGGGCACTGCGCGTCCTTCCTACTCATTTGTTGAATGCAGCACTTACAGGACGTGGTCTTAAGAGAGCTCTCTTGCAATTCAGTTTGGTTGTTTAGATACAAGATTGTTGCATCGTGCAATGGTGTAGGTTGTGTGTTGTTGCAAGGTTTAGAAAGAAGACCATAAATAGTGCCCCTTTTGTTTTTTATCTTAATTTTATGCAACTGAGGCCTAAGGTAGTCCCACATCGAGTCAGCAACCCTGAGGTAGGACCTAATAGGACCTCCAAGTCCGTAAGTTTTAGTCTAGCTCAGGGGTTCCTAACCTTTTTGGCACTGCGCCCCCCTTTGGTCAACCTTGTATCCATGGCGCCCCCCATACCCAAAGGGCGAAAGTTTTCATCAGTTCCATAGGGACGTCTAGAATCCAGATAATTATAGGATTAATAATAATAAACATCAAAGCTCATGTGAATGGCAAACATTGGCGACAAACGTATCTTCTCGACTACTTGATCTCGTATGTCTTTCGCCATTTCATTAATTCGTGTTTTCACCGTATTGTTTGAAAGAGATATCTGAGAAATCTTGTTACCTGCTCTCCTTGCCCAGAACTATTCCACACCACGCATCATACAGGGCTTCACAACGGTTTCGCCGATAGTGTGAGGTTTCTTTTCCCTGGCGATTATGAGTGACATTTCATAAGATGCCGCCACAACTTTTGCTAACTGTTGATGGAAAGAACCACTGTTGTCCAGTCTCACTTTCTTCAGTGATTCATTCTTTGCAATGAAATATTCTTTGGGTTTATGAGTCAGCTCGGGATGATTTCCTGCTAAATGTCTTTCCAATCGATTAGGACGTATAGCATCATTACTAAGTGTTTTGTAACACACGACACACTGAGGCACTTCTTCACTTCCTTTGATGATTGACGTGAACCCATATTTGATGTAGTCCTCAGAGTACTTCCTTTTCTTTGAATAAGACATTCCAACTAGATCTGTGAAAAGAGAATTTTCATTTTAAAAGGCAAGAAGAAATCAACGCATTGGCTAACTTGTAGTGAAAATACAAACAAATTTACAAGTATAAAATAAAAGTCTAATAATTCAAACCTGAGAGAGAAACATATGTACCTTCCAGTTTGACAGTTACTCGCCAACTGACTTCAGACCACGCACGGCTTAAAATAGGATGACGTTTTTATGGCAATACTACATGAGGCGCCGCTGAGATGACGGATGTCAAGTTTTCACTAACGAAGTAAATTACCCATATATATTTTTGGGAATATATATTTGAATGGCATTTGTTGACCGTTGACCACCTCACGCCCCCCTAGGAATCTCAAACGCCCCCCAGGTTGGGAACCGCTGTGCTAGGTCGATTAGGAATAGGTTTTGCGAGCTACGGGCGCTCTTAGCATCAGAATACCAGGATATCGTTGCTATCACCGAGTCCTGGGTTCATACTGATCGTAGGGATTACGTTGGGGAGTTCGAGATTCCCGGGTATAGAATGTTTCACAAGGACCCCACCCGTGGGGAGGGGGGGGGAGGAGTACTAATATACGTGAGGGACACGTTGAGTCCGGTTGACTGCCAGTTCCGATCGGAACGGGAGCTGCTTGGCGTCGTTCTGAACGTGGGAGGAACGAACTATAGGTTAATCTTGGTGTACAACCTCCGCATCTCCTCCTCGAGGAGGATACAGCCCTGTACACCGAACTCCGTAGCCTGCTAGGGGACAGGGTGTGTGTAGTTTTAGATTTCAACTGTCGCGGCATAAAGTGGGAAGACAGGACTGCTGATGAGAACTTCCTCACTCAGTGGGTCAATGGGCCTACACGAGGCGAAAGCGCTCTAGACTTAGTATTCACGACCGAAGACAACCTCGTCACTAGCCTCACCGTTGACGAATCGTTGGGCGGGAGTGATCACGGTCTGATTACGTTCTGTGTCTGCGTCCCTCGGGTGAAGCGTAGTAACTCGAGAGGCAGTAAGCTTGATCTACGGCGGGCGGACTTTGTTAGCCTCCGGGATAGCGTAGGTGAGATGGGGTTAGAGGTCGGGGGCGATGTTGAGGGAGTGTGGAGTGCATTCCGGGACGAGTTTATGGTGCTGCAGTCTGCTGCCATACCCTCAAAACTAGTCACCCCTGCTTCAACGCAGCCTAAGTGGTTCAGTCGTGACATCGCTTCGGCTATCCGAAATAGGAAAGCTGCGTATAGGAGGACGAAGGCCAATCGTTCGTTCCCATGAAAACACTGAGGCGTATGTCCACCTGTGCACGGAAGTGAAGGCGAAGGTTAGGCTAACCAAACGTAACGAACTCCGGGTGGCAAGCCTCTGCAAGGGAAACCCTAAGGAGTTCTTCAGTTATGTTAATAGTAGAAAGCCTATTAGAAGCAAGATAGGTCAGTTAAAAGACCCCAGCGGCGCGCTGCGGACCCCCGACGCGGACATCGCTGCTGTGCTTAATGAGTACTTTGTGGGAGTGTTCACCAGGGAAGACACCCGTGTCATCCCCGAGCCAGGCGTGAGGCACGAAGGTGCTGGCCTGGATAGTGTTCGGTGTACCGCGACAGTCGTTGCCGATAAAATAGACAAACAGCGCGTTTAAGGCAACTGGGCCAGACCAGTTCCTCCCCAGAGTCTTGCGGGAAGTGCCCGACCAGGTGGCTCCCCACCTGGCTACAATCTTCAACAAATCGTTGGAGACGGGTCAGGTGCCTGGCGACTGCCAACGTGACCCCTATCTTTAAGAAAAGGGATCACGAAGGTCCAGGGAACTATCGTCCCATTAGTCTCACTTCGGTTGTAGGTAAATTACACAGGCCTGCGAATAAGAACTTTCTAAGAGTTGTTTTCTTACTAATAACTGATTTTATATAATTCAACTACGCTGATTTCGAATAAGATGTCCATTTTTTTCTATCACGTAAGGATTTTTTGCAAACTGGAAGGGAAAACGCAACATAAATAAATAAATATTTATTTCAATTTACATTAGGTACCTATTTCGCTTTGTTATACTGATTACAAATGCAAACAACTTTTAAAAGAAAGAAGACTATTAACATCAATTACATATTCATCTTTATTTGTCCTGAGTTTTCTTGTGAGATCTATGCCTTTTAGTCTCGAATGTATACGCTGTTCCTTTTCTTTTATGCAATAATTCTGGAGTATCCCGTTTCAACATCCAGCAATCAGCAATCATGCTGATGTCCTACCTCCCCTGATATCACTTCCCCATTTCTTTGATGTCTTGGTGAAACCAAGCATTTATAAGCATTTGTAGGCAGTAATTTTTAGTCAAAATTTAATTGAGTCAATTTTAATGAAAATTACCTACATATGTAATATGAAATATGACATTTTGTGAAAAACCTGTACGTGATGGTGAAAAATTAATATTATTATCAGAATCAGCGTACAAAAATTACTATATAAGTGATAAAATATTTCGGACAACAAAGCCATCGCAGGCCTGTGAATTATTAGAGGGGATAATAGCGGATAGGATCTTTGACCATTTGGATTCCTACAAGCTGCTTGAGGACTTCCAACATGGGTTTAGACGGCATAGGTCGTGTCTCACCAACCTGCTCGAGTTTTTCCACGTCATGTGGAGTGAGTATGATAAGAGTAGGGCGATTGATATACTTTATCTCGACTTTGAGAAAGCCTTTGATAAGGTACCTCACCACCAGCTAATGGCCAAAGTCCGCGCGCTGGGTATCGGTGGGGAAGTAGGTAGCTGGATTGAAAACTGGCTGAAGAATAGGCAGCAGAGGGTTGTAATTAAAGGAGCTAGCTCGGGTTGGACCTCGGTCACTAGTGGGGTTCCTCAGGGTTCCGTTTTGGGGCCACTGTTGTTTATCATTTACATAAATGATATGGAAGCTGGCATCGTCAGTAGGATCGCCAAATTCGCTGATGACACCAAGCTTGAGGCCAATGTTGGGACGCCCGAAGCGATCGAGCAACTGCTTGCGGACCTACGTAGGATAGGAGAGTGGTCCGAAAAATGGCAAATGCCGTTTAACTTGGGTAAATGCAAGGTGATGCACATTGGCTACGCCAATCCCAAGTCGGACTACTCGATGTTGGGAGTAATATCGAGGCGACTGATTTGGAAAAGGACTTGGGTGTGCTAATTAGCAGCGACCTTAAGTTTACGAAACAGTACGTAGAGGTGGAAAAGAAAGCCCGGAAGCTGTTGAGTTATATTAGGAGGCAATTTCGATTTCGGAACAAGGAGATTGTGCTCTTCTGTACAATTCCCTGGTTCGGCCGCACCTGGTGTTATGCTATGCAGTTCTGGTCGCCCACCCTCAAGAAAGATATTGAGAAGCTGGAGCGAGTGCAGGCGAGGGCCACAAAGTTAATCCTTCCGTTAGGCATATGGGCTACAATCAACGCTTACGCGCCCTGAATTTGTTTGCACTGGAAACTCGGAGGCTGCGCGGTCAACTCATCGAGGTTTTGAAGCTCTTACATGTGTTCGACGATGTCGATTTTAGAAGCATGTTTGTTTAAATGATAACTCAACTCGCAACAATGGTTGGAAGTTGGATTTAAAACGGTTTAGCACTAGTGTGTGTGGGAATTACTTTACCTATAAGGTCTGTGACGTAGAACAGGCTACCTTCAGAAGTTGTGAACAGTTCTTCTGTGGATCAGTTCCAGAAAAGGTTAGACCGAATCTTGCACACTATTTGAGGGTGTAGGAATTTTTCCCTGACACCCGTTGCCGTTGGTAGCTCCTTGGTATGGGCCGCAAGGCCTTTAGATGTACTTCTTGTCCTTGTAACTCTCTCTCTCTCTCTCTCTCTCTCTCCACACCCGATACTCGTTCCATCCCAAGCAACATCACCATTCCTTTTAAGCTATTTTTCTCATACACCATTTAAGTTAAAACGTCCGTCCAGACAAATTTTTACCACTTGCATCCTCATTTATTTATGTCATTATCATTATATATCTAACATTCCACACGCTAAGACAAGCCTGCAAAAGCTTCGGAAGGTAGCAGTGACGGACGCGCTTTCCGAGTTTGAAACATATGGAGTCGTATGTGGGAGAATTTTTTGTGGAGATGTGTCCCTAGCCGAATCTCAACCCTGTTACGCACACAGAGGCCATAACCCCATTCTCACGGATCCCCGTATAGTGTTGCATTTTACGATACGAACGAAGAAGCCGGGGTATACATTTCTAGCTCCATCTCAGAAGCCGAGTACAGTACAGTCATTTTTTCGTGTTCCTGAGCCGGTACGAAGCGAAGTTGTAGCTGGAGTTGCTGAAACATGGAGCGTTCCGGTCATAATAAATTAATAATTAATAATAATAATAATAATAATAATAATAATACCAATAGATCCTATCAGAGTCCTTTGACACAAATATGCGTCAGACGGTCAGAGACCGAAGTTAAACTATACCCAAATTTAGTCGGAGAGCCCACATTGATATTTCTTTGTTTGCGTTTAGATTTAAAACAAATAAATATCGTTGAGTCTTCCACCTAAATTTATCTATTGTGGTTATTGCACTTTTGTCTTTATATTAAATAAAACAAAATAAAAACGCAATCTAACGTTATATTGCAATATACTCGTATAATGGCAGAAGTATAAAAACTGGAGGTGGAGGTAAAGCCGAAGTTAAATAAAAATAGATGGAGCTGTAGAGTTAATAAAGAGCCGTTTTTTGGAGCACCTCGCCAACCGGAATGGGAGCTGGGAATCTTTAATAGTCACGGAGCAGTCATGAAGCCGGAGCTGAACCCTTTGAGTCGCTCCGGAGCCAGATCCTCCTAATTTGGATCACTGCTAGCCCACGTGTAATAACCGCAAATAAAAATATTGCATGGGAGAATATATTGGTCTCCATTTTGTCACTTTTTTTAATGTTTATACGCTATGTTCTCTGATGTACCCATCTTAACCTCTCCAGGTGTATTACATCACATGCCCCGAAATTACCAAAAACTTTGCCCATTTTCCAAACACTCCGACGGGCGCAGAAGTCACAAGCATCGCCCAGGCAACCGGCACTTGCGTTGCGCATGCTCGGGAAGAGGCCACGCCTACCTTTCTCTGCACTGGGGATGGGCAGTGGTCGCTCAACTCCGGAAAATGCGCTTGCCTTCCAGGCTATGAAGCTAATGTTACCGAACAATCATGCGAAGGTAAGTGAAGTTGAACGTGGTATTATGAAAAAATTACATAATTTAATTGTAACGGGCTTATTTGGGGTTGGTGGGGGGATACCTTTGCGGAACTGATGTTGGCATTATTTTTATAAGAATGTGTCAAATAAAGACTTTCCTCAGTTTATTGGTTCGACTTGTTTGATATTTGCGAACACCTCCTCTATGAATTAACCCCTTCGAGATGGGGGAGGGGGGTCCTGGAGCAATGTTTTGCTTAAAATGTTCAATTATGATGTAAATTAATAGAAAAACGTAACCCTTTCGGTACTGCATGCGCGGGCGGAACGTACATTTGTCCCACAGATGGCGTTTCTTTTACGTCCATTCAAATGTGGACGTGAAAATTAAGGTCGTACGGCGTACGTTGTTAATCCGAGGTGATTATTCGTACGTCGTACGTAGTTAGATCTTAAAGAGTTAAACTTTGATCGATATATAAAGAAAAAAATACAGATGTTGTTTGGCGAATAATTTAAAGGGCATTGTAATTACTGATTTTTAAACTCATTTGCATTGTTTCTACCTGGTTTTATTTGCTAATATTTCTTCATCCCTTTCAACAACCATTCAATCGAAGCCATTCTTGTTCGTGCTGAATTCAGTGGTGGGTTTGGAGGATTCGGAGGGGGGGGGCCTGTGTGGTTTCGACCTTGCGACATTTTGAACACTGTTCTGCACGTTTCATATTCGAGGCAATTTTCAAAAGAAAATCTTTCCTTTAAATGTTATTGGGAGTATATATATATATATATATATATATATATATATATATATATATATATATATATATATATATATATATATATGGAGAGAGAGGGGGGGGGAATAAACATTTTTTTTATATATTTCATTTTTGTGGGAAAAAAAAGGTTAAAACTGAAACGGTTGAAATGCAAACATAGTATTCCAGTCGTTTCAATGACCCTTCAGTTTGGATGTATATATATATTAGGTTGGTTGGTTTATACTCATAAACTACCACCTGGATTAAGTTTACATTTGACCTTAAAAAAAAAAAGGATCAGAACTTTTTCAGAGAAGCGCGTTTTGAAAGAGAGAAAAAAAAAGGTTTGCAATAACAAAAGTGAATTGACCTTATTTTCAATGTGGTTATACAAGACTTTTTTTTTTTTTTTGAGAATCCTTAAATTATAGTCTCTAAAAATTAATAAGGTTTGGTAATTTGTAATATAAGTAAAACGATATGTAAAAAAAAAAAAAAATGGCATTGTTGAACCTTGGAGACCTTGATTTCGGCTCTCTCCTTCTATGGAGGGGGCATTTTTGCGGGCGCCCGCCCTTGGCCCCTCCTTCCTCCAGAAAAAAGTGGACGTTGTGATTTTATCATTTTAATTTTTGGTACCTTGCCAGATAATGTAACCTTATTTATTCGGACAAATTGGGAGAACAACCTGATGTTTTTTAAATGTTGCTGTATGGTTGTACCATACGGTAACGTAAATTGGTCCTTCGAACCAGATAAGTAGAGTTGTTTTTCCATATTGAATTAATTTAATTTTGTTAATTGTTTAAGATTATTAGTAGTTAAGTTGCATCCATTTAGTAACATGATAGTTTGCCATCGCAAATTCCATAAAGTAGTTTAAAGTATAGGAGCTCTCATTTCAAGATGGAGGTAGCTTAACCATAACTTGTTGCTCGTTATGGATAATCTCAATTGTTTTTCAACCCCAAAGAAGAGAAAGCCTAAGAGTCTTAATGTCTTGCGAAAAACGGGCGAAAACTAATTATTAATATAAGGCTTGATCAAACTAATTCGGGGAACGAGCCTATAACTGAAATAATGGATAGGTTAACCGACGCATTGTCGGATATGAAAACTATAGTTCACCTTCCATATCCCGCTTTCTTCGTTCGTGGCCCGATATAGTTTTTTGTGTTTTGAGAAATATTGTCTTACACTATATCCAAAGGCAAAGGATCAATGGTCATTAGTTCTAGACCATTTCTTGGGCGGGGAAATAAGAGACTTATAGGTCTATTGGGGGTTGTACATTATCTTAAGAGGAAATTAAACAAAAGTTATTACAACTGTATGCGGCACAAGAACGAACTGTTGGAAAATATCTTTCCGAGTTTTATCAGGCGGAATTTTTAATAGGTGAAAAGATTAATGTTTACGCTATAAGATTGGAACAACTTGTTCATTGGGCATATCCAGGATTGGAAAAGAAAGATAGGGAAGTCGCTATTCGAATTAAGCTTCTTAACTCGTTACCCATATCTTTACGTAAGCAAGTGTAAATACACCTAGCCGGGATTTATCCGCTTTCTTTAGGTAAAACTGTGAAAATTGCTACTGACTTAAAAAGAAAATACATATATTAAATTTGACTCCCCGAGAGAAAATGTGACTGTAGGTTATTACAGTAAATTCGGGGGATGAAGTAAATGACCTTAATAATGATAGGAAACTTGCGGCCACCCCGAAGCATTTGAAGACTAAGTATAATTTTTGTCATAAATAGGGCATATTTAATTTTAGTGTGCAGTGATAACCAATTTGCGCAGTAATAATTTCAATTTGTGCAGTGATAAATTGAAAATCTGTGGAGTGATAAATTAGGTTCGACATCCGATATAGAACCTAATGTATCACCACACACATTTTCAATTTATCACTGCACAAATTGAAATTATTACTGCATATATTGGTTATCACTGCACACTAAAATTAGGTATGAAACAGGGGCATACAAAAGAAAGTGGTTTCATGAGATCAAAATTATGTACTTCGTGTAAGAAATACGACCACGTAAAGGAGTGTTATAAATTTCGTAAAATTTGTTATGGTTGTAGAGAGAGGGGCTATTTTTAAAAAAAAGAATGTTAAAAGGAACCTATCCAAGAAAAAATTGTAAAGAAATGAAAATGCTCTTTCTATGAAGATGATCACTTAATGCTTAACTGTGGGGAATTCAAAATAGTGGTGAACCAACGTTCACCGTTAAAATAATAAAGAGCCTTGATATAATCAGGGTGCAGAGGCTTTTAATTCACAATTCCCAGAAAATGAGTTAGAATTAATTTCGCCTGTAAATATTAATTCGTTAAAAATAAATGCATCAATAGACATGGGTGCACACTTAGTGATGTTAAAAAACCGTTTTTTTATGTCCATGTTGTTTTTTTTGTCGTTTTTTTTGTTTTTTATTGTTTTTTTTGTTTTTTTCGTTTTTTTTAATAATTAATATAGATATTGCCAATTTAATTATAAGGTATACTTTTGCAATGATATATATTATAAAAATAAATAAATAAATAATAAAATAGGCCATATGGTACCAGTATAGAATGCCCTTTTCAGCCTATTTACAGAAAAAACTGGCCTCTTTCTTGCACTGAAAGTCTTGTATCTTGAGATCCGTTAAACTTGCGAGAACACTGGCTGGGAGCTGACTGCCCATTGTCCAACCTTTCCAGGACTCTCCCATCCATGCCTCGGATTTTGAATCTCCCACTTAACTATCCTTTAGACCCGCGATGACATTTTCCCCCCGAGACCATCCATATATATACATACACATACACCCATATACATATATACCAATATATACATAAATACTTATATACACATATTTATATCTATTATATACCCCATACATACACATACATCCAGAATTCCAGATACATACGCACGCATACTCACATATATACCTACACAAACTCATACACCTCTATTTCGCCCTTTCATTACCTCCGAGATCATTTAGCACATACAGTAATATCCATACAGCCAAAAGAAACTGATTAAGCACAGACAGAGCAGCAAAGCTTGTATTTATATCCCAAAATGCAAAATTCCAAGAAAGTGAAGTAAAACATGGTGCTACATTGGCTTCGTCAACATCCAAATCTGCAATAAGTACCAGTACCTGTGATATTGAAACTATATGCTCTAATCAATCTAGTGATAATGATTCTTCAATGGAAATAGAATCAGATAATGAAAGTTAAACAGCATTAGGTTTATACCAGTACCTGTGATATTGAAACTAGCATATATGCTCTACCCAATCTAGTGATGATTCTTCCATGGAAATGAAGGTTAAAACAACATTAGGTTAACAAAAAGGTTCAAAAAAAGGTGAATATTTTCCTTTTCTATCTGGAATATATATACTGGTACTCTTGCCAATCACAATTATGTATATTGTTTGAAACGAGGAAGAATGTTTTATGTTCTAGTTAAAAAATATATATACCGTACATATAAAAAAATGAGGGTTTGTTTTTCCTTTCTATTATATACTTTTTGCGTGATTCAATTTTTCTAAAAGATGACTATATAGTATATATACTAGGTATAACCGTATAAGTATGGTAGTATAGTAAATTATAGGTAATACTAATATACTTATTAGATTAAAGGAAGAAAAATATGGAATAAGTTTAAAACACAAAAAAACAAAAAAAACAAAAAAAACAGACTACCTTCGTTTTAAACAAAAAAAACGACAAAAAAAACGACACAATAAAAAACGACTCACATCACTATGCACACTGCACAAGTTCCAACCATGTCGGAGCAGGTCCTGAACAAATGTAATTTTATGAATGTTAAAAATCGTTTTTGGAGATCATTGTAGATCAAATAGGAGATTGTATTTGGTTAGAACCAATTCCTGGTAGTAATGTGTTAATACTCCATAGTTTACTTAATGTCCAAAACGAAAATAAGTGTTTTATTCAAGTAATGCAGTTCTTCTCTCTCAATCTTGGAATGAAGAAAAATACTGTAGTAGGTACTGTAACTACTGTAAGGTAGAGAAAGTAGTGCAGGAATGTCATGACAATAAGTTATGCAGTACTTTTTATATTAGATCGGATAAGGAACATTTGAATTATTGATATGAAAATTCTTTAAGTCGACTTAAATGAGAAGAATCTAAATTATTTTCAGGGAATTCAAACAAATCAACCACATCACTTATTGATGTGGGAGGATCATCATCAATCATCATCGCTTTCTATTGAAATAGAAAGCGATGGTGATGATCCTCCCACATCAATAAGTGATGTGTTTGATTTCTTTGAATAACCTGAAAATAATTTAGATTCTTCTCATTTAAGTCGACTTAAGGAACTTTCAAATCAATAATTGAAATGTTCCTTATCCGAGCTAATATAGAAAGTACTGCGTAACTTATTGTTTTCCTTCCTCAAATAAGTTTATTTTTGCACACACACTTGGCAGATCTCATAAATTATAATAATAACGTTCAATATCGCTTAATTTCCTTCGTAACATTAAAATAATATGACGATGGAAACCTACGGCTTCAAGTGGGATCCGAACCAATACCTCTAGCAAAGATGATCTAGATAAGCACCTTCATCGCTGAAATCTCAAGTCCCAGCCGAGACTCGAACCCACGACCTTCAGATTAATAGCTCCTAGCCCAAAATAAACGTTCTCGAAAACGCTGGCTTTCCAAGTAAGCCTGTAGAATGTTGCAGTGGTTTTAGGTCGACGTCTTGCTGGAAGATGAATTCCCTCCCAATGAAACGAACCCCACTTAGCAGTGCAGGATCGGCCAGAATTCTTTCTGGTAGCGCGTCTCGTTAATTTTCCATCATCGAAATTTACAAGATCACCCGCTCCAGTTCAACTGAGGCAACCCACACTTTAACTGACTCACCACCATGTTTCACAGTGTTATTGATATAGTTTGATTAAAACTCTTCATTCCTCCATCGTTACGCAAACGTACCAATTTCAATTCTGAAAAGTTCAGTTTTGGTCTCGTCGTTCCACGGAAACCTTTTTCCATTTATATCCTCCCAAAAAGATATCACGTGGATTGAAGTCAGGCGACGGAGGAGGACTCTCGTTTTGTAATTTTTTGCATTAAACTTTTGGCCCCAAATGTACATTCATTAACTAATATATTTATTTATATACACTGTATATGGTGATTATAAAGTCCGTATGCAACTTTGAACTTTAATCACTCTTAATGTAAACATGATAGAAACAAACTGTAAACGGCATATGGAAACATAATTATTAAAGTTTTTAACACTATATTACAAATTCTTGGACCTCGGCATAACCGCCATCTTTCTCGGTACATCGCTCAGTCCGATTTTCCAGAGACTTGGAAACGATTCTCCAGTTGCTGCCGAGTGATTTCACGAATTGCATTTGTGATCCTGGCCATAGGTTCATCCGCCACAATTGCCGCATTTCATTTGGGGAACAGAGAAACCTCACGAAGTCTGGCAACATGAAAGAAACTCGCCAAAAATTAATGTCTCGCAGAAAGTCATGCGTGATTGGTCCTTTCATTTTTGAAGAACCAACAGTTAATGGTGAACGTTACCTTGCAATGTATAATTTCTTTATCCCTGATCTAAGGCGATTAAATCTTTCGGGTAGAACCTTCTTCACCCTGTCACTAAGTTTTGAATGTGCAATAGTATTTAAAAGAAGTGTTCCCAGCCAAGTGGATCGGTAGAGGTGAACCAATTGTTTG
>JAJOZX010000352.1:1240000-1260000 GCA_023014485.1 Bathynomus jamesi
TTTTTTGCTGACAATAGTGTTCACACAACACACACACACAACACACACACACACACACACACATTTTGTGACGTGTCAGTCGAATTGATATTTTCGGGTGGAATGAAGGTCAGGAAACCTAAAATCCCTTCAACTTTCACCCACGTAAATGCGTAAAGTTTCTGTCGCTAATTCATTGGGTATATAATAGAATGCATTACATAATTAAGACAGGCCATAATAACTTAATTCTCTAACACCCCGTCACAGGTATACCATCCTACAAGAGCCATTATGTCCTTTCTTGTGTATGTAATGCATCTCTCAACCAAAAGCACGAATTCAGCTCGACATGTCACGAAATACTGTATATATATATATATATATATATATATATATATATATATATATATATATATATATATGGGATGAATTTTACACTTAAACATTTTAAATGAATGAAAGATGCAAACCCACAAGGAAAAAACAAAAAAAGTATTCCAAGGCCTTTTGTGTATTCAGCAATACACATTCCCTGACGAGATGTATTGCTGAATACACGAAAGACTTGAAATTTTTTTTATTTTGTGGGTTTGCGTCATATATATATATATATATATATATATATATATATATATAAAGAAATGTTTATTGGTTTAATACACTGTTTCCCGTTGATCAGCGAAGTTAAGCGACATTGGGTCGGATAGTAGTTGGATGGGAGACCGTCGTCTGGGTTTAGGTTATGTAGCGACCATTGGTTCAGATCCCACGCAAAGTTTTAGTAGGTCCCCTCCCTCATATGACCTTAGTTATTGCGAAGGAGGTTAAATAACCCCATCGTTACAGTATTGGTTCAATAGAGTGTTTTCTATCACGTGAGGCGGCGAGGAGCGTAAATGATTGCTCGAATTCTCAAATGTAAATTTTGAGTGAAATTTGAAGTTGTGAAATTCGTTCAGGAGTAACCGGTCGTCGTCGCTTTATTTCTGAGCGTCAACTCGTTGACAGTTTCCTTTTTTGGAGAAAGGACGCAGTTGATATATTAGGAAGGAAGAAACCACATATCGAACTCGAAGGAACAGTTTCATTTTAATCCTAATTGCATTTAATTCCTTATTATAATTTTTTTTTAAATTTCCTTCCCTAAATTTATTGCGGATTTTATCTTTCATATCGAATTTACATCAAATTAGGAAGCTTTATTGTTAGTCTCGAGTTAGAAGGGAATTTAATGTTTTTACGAGACCAATATATTTCTAAACAACTCTCACTCGAATTCCTTATTTACTGAGCTGCAGCTTGTATACATTATAAACGCGTGTAGCTCGTTTCGTTTTGAAGTTGCTGTTTGAGCTTTGCCTTTGATTTATCATGGCGTGAAATCGAAGGACAGACAGACCGTTCATAACTATTCATGAGACTCGTTCTCTTTCCACCCGCTTTGTTCTTTGTTTTAATTATAATAATTTGAAATGGTGGCAGTAGATTTCGCAGGAAGATACAAAGAGATCCTTTCTATCCTTCGTGTTTAAGCTGTTTTCTCTTCGAAGAGAAAAAGCGTTACAAATGCAATTTAAATAATTCCTCGTCCGCTCTCAGCCGAGAGAGGACGAAAGGTTGCGCGTGGGATCGTGTAATAAATACGTTTTGGTGAAACGCAAAAAGCGCATCTTCAAGGAAGGACACGCTTTCCACGCGTAATTTATTCCCACTTTAGTGTTATATTCCCACTTTAGTATTCTATTCCCACTTTATTATTATATATCCACTCATTAATAATAGGTTAATAGGTGCACAACGTTACTGTTTTACTCTCAGAAATTTTCCTTGCAGAAAACGGCGATGACTGTTTCGCTGATTAATGATTATTTATCATTCAATTATTCGTGCAAATTTTCGTACTTCCTTTCTTTTATTCTTGCCTTTATTTTGATTTTTAATTGGTCATAATTTCTCCTTCCTTTTATAAAATGTTGATTACAAATTTACATGAACGGAAATATGTGAACGTTGTGTGTCAGTTTAACTGCTCAGAAAATGGATGTAACCAGTAACCACTCGTATCAGTTACGCGACAAACACTGCCATCAACATACATACGAACGAAGCTAGTACAGGAACATCCCAAAGCCACCCACTAAAGAAAACAGTTTAATGGAAAACGAAAAACATTTTCTTTTCGTGTGACAAGCCGAAGCTTTTTTACCAAAAATACAAAGCCAAAATAAACCTAATAGATGACAAAGGAGAATGACTTCAAATAATTGAAATTAAAAGACGATCTGACACTTTAATTTCATCTGAAAAACGACAACTTTCAAAAGGAGAAATAAATTTTATCATTAATTAATTTAAAAACATATTTATATGTAGTTAATAGTAGTTTAAAGTGTAGTAGCAGGAGGAGATTGTTGACGCCAATCGACCAGGAAAGTACGTACTCCGGGGAGGACGTTAGGTACAGACAGAGAGGGAGTGCTGGAACTCCCGTTTCTCTTGTTATTGTCCTCTTTAGCTGATCTTTTTCCGTGTCTCAGCTACACTGTGAGCAGCCCAGCATGCTCTCAAACACACTTCTCCCTCTATTCTTCACTACACATACATACATGCATTTTACACACTACACAATCTTTTCAAAATTTATACATATGAAAAAAAAGGCATCGTCATCCTCAGAGACCTTGATTTCGGCTCTCTCTTATATAGGGTGGGGGGAGCATTTTTGCCGGCGCTCGTCCTTAACTCTTCCTTCGTACAAAAAAAAAATAATAAGTTTGTTCTGTTAATTTTGCTTCGTTCTATCCTACTTCTGAAGATGTATGAATTCAGTGTGTAACCGAAATCCGATTAAATTTACCCAAAGTAATTGTGTTCTTTCGTTGAAGAGTAATTTAGAAAGATTCCTCTCCTGCATGCAAGGAATACTTCCGGAAATGGAGAAATGTTAAGAATTGGATTAGATAAGAAGCTGATCTTAAATGAAAATATTATTAGTAGTAGTATTATCATTATTATTCGAATCTCTCTCTGTAATACATGTTTTTGGCTGACTCCCAGATTTAAAAATATTCATAAAACAAAAACATAAAATATACAAATGTGAAGGAAGGTTTACGTTCTGAAGAAATATACACTCGTTATTGGAATAAACTTAACTCATTAATACTCAAAGTGAAAGCGAGTTGAAACGGCATTAATTCTCTCTCAACCATAAGGATAAATTGCCTGATTACTCGTGCTCATCCATCGTATATTCTTTTAACTGTACATGTTGTAAGACAAACTATATTGGCTGCACCGTCCTCCAATTAAAATCCGAATAAATGAGCACAGAGGCGTAACCCCCAGTACTAATAGACCCTTAAATAAACCTCCTAAATCTCCTATAAGAGAACAGTGCCATAACAGTGAATATAATCACCACTTAAACAGACAGTTTAAAATAGTCGGCACATCCAACAACCAACTAACAAATCTTCGCATTTTTTAACCTTTGTTTATACGCCGCTACAAACCGCCACTGATCGATTATCGTTCCTCTTACGAATTGCGCATTGCTTAGCAGGTCTTTCTGTATTCAACTTGTATCAATTTAAACGTTATTTGTGTAACTATAACAGCCAAGAGTTTCTCTTTTGTGCCTTCAATTTTCAAATAGTAAGTCCCTTTTAACAGCATTTACAGTCTCTGTAACGCCATAGTTATTTTACTTGTATATTGATAATAGTTTTTATTTAGTGTGTAATAGCTACCCTTCTGTGGTTTATGTTTTAGCTAAAGATGGAAAACGTTGTTTCCCGAAACGCTATATATATATATATATATATATATATATATATATATATATATATATATATATATATATATATATCCAATTAGGGCCACTAATAAGCCACCTTTTTTACTAATTCGGTCAGATTTTATAAATAAGTTTGGATTTTCTTATACAACCTATTTTTTGAAGTTAGGTTAAAATAGCCTACCCTAACGTAACCTAACCTAAAACAAATCAGATGGTGTGTAAAGGCTGAGTTTTTTAATTAAAATCTTAACACGGGTGAAATTCGAAAAAAATAATCATTGTATACGATAAAAAACCGTTTTCTCTCAACTTTCTTATACTGTAGAACCCTCCCCGCCTACTTTAATACAAGCACAATTGATTAAAAATTAAAAATTTAAAAATATATAACCTGTTCGACGTACTGGATAAAAAATGGTCACAGACGAAAATCTACACATGTTCGACTAACTTGAGCATTTACGACTAATTATCATATATATATATATATATATATATAATAATTTTTCACGTTACTTTCGTGAAACAATTTTCATATATATATATATAAAATATAATCACCTACGTTTGTGTTAAGGTAGTGTGTGTGTGTGGTGGGGGAGGGATTTTATTACAAAGTTTAGAGAGAACTTTTTTTACCACATACATTGATTCTTTTCTCGAATTTCATCCGCGTTAGAATTTTAATTAAAAAAAATTGAAATCGTGAGTGGTACTTCATGCTACATCAGGATTTTACACACCTAGTGATTTATTTTAGGTTAGGTTAACCTGAGTTAGCTTAACCTAACCTAACTTCAACAAAGTATCTCGTACAAGAAAATTCGACTTATTTACAAAATTGGAGTTGATGGGTAAAAACCGTGGCTTACTATTGGTTCTAGTTGGGGATTTACGCATATATCGGGTGGCCCAAAAAAAACGCCTTGAGATTTGAACATCAATAACTTCAAAAATATGCAGTTCACACTTCCAAATTTACCTTCCAAAATTTACCTAACTTTTACCTCAATCTATTGCTAAGCCATCATAAAAATTTCAGATCTCTACATAAAAGACTTTCCACAGCTGAGGAAACAATGAGGTATGGTGAAAAAAACGAATATCATAAATCTTAAATGTGTATAGCTCTACCTGGCAACTATTCTAAGACTTGTAGTAGTTTCCTTAGCGTATGGATAATCTGTTAGTCTCTGTAAAACGTCAGATGATTTAGGCTATGCCCATCTTAAATACTGTTTTTTAAACTTGCCCTTCAAATTATGGTTCTAACTAACGGTGAAAAAGCGGTGATTGAAAAGTGTTTCTTGGAAAAAAGGTGGACTGGGGCAAGAATTTTGAGGGAATTTCCAGGAAAAACTTGTAATGTTACGTCTGTGAATAGAATAATTAAAAAACTTAAAGCAACCGGTTCGACAGCACGGAAGCGTGGAAGTGTCGGCTTAAAACAGTTTACACTCAAGACAATATAGCAATAATCGAAATGATGAGCCTATCTCAAGAGGATCGACCTGGGTCACACTGCTCTCAGAGGAAATTTACAAGAAATTTAGGTATCAGTCGAAGTTCCATACAAAGAATGCAGAGAACAATAGGACTTAAAGCATTTAAAAGGATCCGTGTTTCAAGACGTGACAGCACTGTAAGAACTAAAAGAAAAATTCGTTGTAAAAAATTGCTTGATAGATTTTTTGTCCAATGATGTTAAAAAAATAGTATTTACAGATGAAAAAGATTTCACCATCGAGGTTGCTCGAAACTCCCGGAACGATGTTGTTTATGGTCGGCGTAAGAAATACATTCCTCCATCGAGACTTTACCACCAGACAAGTCGGTTTTCTGAAAAAAATCATGGTATTAGCAGGTGTATCGTGGAATAGAAAAACCAAAATTCATTTCATTTCAGAAAATAAAAAAAAAAAATTCAGAAACCTGTGTAAAGCTCTTAGAGGAGAATTTTTTGCCTGATTGTCGGCGTCAACAAGATGGTGCTACAGCTCATACTAGCAAGTTCACACAGGATTATGTACAACAGACAGAGCTGGGCAGTATTTAAATACATTTGTGTATTTAGAACTGTATTTATAAATACATTGTTTTTCATGTATTTAAATATAGTATTTAAATACTTTAATGAGTATTTAAATACAATGTATTTAAATACTCAAAATATAAAAATGTAAATACTTTTACTGGCTTAATACACGTTCTGTACTAGCACAGTACGACGCGTCGACAGTGTAGTACAGCATGGTTCATGTTTCAACGTGTCAGTTCAATCAGTTGTGTGCCACTCTTAGTCGAAAGCGGTTGATTTCTTTATCGTGTGCGTGTCATGGCTTCAACAAGCAAATCCGGTGAATCAAACAGTGATATATCTGCAGATAACAATTTAGTGCACCCTCTGTTTGATGGAAAATACTTTAAAATTAAATCTAAAGACGGTAATAAGGTAAAGTGCACCTGCTTGCTGTGTAAACACGAAGTTTCTGCTGCAAGCAATGCTACAACGAATCTGTACACTCATCTGAAGGTAAGTGTTTTTTTAGACATCAAAAAATATCTTGAAATTGACCGAATAATCGTACAAAACGGCTCTGCCTTAAGTGGGCCTGTGTAACTAACTCGTTGCAATCAATCCAATTTGCGATGGAAAATTCATTGATGAAAAAGCTTTTAAAATCGTCTGATCTATCGAGTGGTGTATTTATTTCGAAATTCACCGTGTCCCCTAAGTAGAAATTTATCAAAACATGAATTAGTGAATGCATATGTTAAAATTTGTATGTATTTAAAATGTATTTACAAATGTATTTAAATACAATTGATGTATTTTGTATTTAGTATCTAAATACATTCATAAAATGTATTTAGTATTTAGTATTTAAATACATTTCTCCCATGTATTTAGTATTTAGTATTTAAATACATTCAATGTATTTATTGCCCAGCTCTGACAGCAGAATGTAGTCAACTTCATTGGAAAAAGCGACTGGACCCCGCAATCACCTGATTACAATCCCATGGATTATTGCATATGGAACACTCTAGCAAAGAAGATTTATGAAGGCTAAACAGAAAAGTTTACAGAAATGCAATTAAAGAAAAAAATACTCGAATGTTGGGACGAAATAACATTAACAGAAATCAGAAAATGTATCCTGTCGTGGAAGAAAAGGTTAAGATTAGTTTTAAGAAGGACGGTTGACATAATTATGATCATATTTGTCGATATGTGAATAATAAAATTTTTTCAGTTTATGATATTCCTTTTTTTAACCATACCTCATTGTTCCCTCAGCTATGGAAAAAGTATTTTATGTAGAGGTCTGAAATTTTTATGATGGCTTATCGATAGATTGAGGTAAAGGTTATGTAAATTTTGGAAGTGTGAACTGCATATTTTTGAAGTTATTGATGTTCGAATCTCAAGGCGTTTTTTTTGGGCCACCTGATATATATAACTTTGGTTAACCTTGGTTTTGCTTCCGCCCGAATTGTTCATTCTGACGAAGGTCAAGCTTTTCACTCCACCTTAGACCTACATTTTAACGTGGAATCCGGACCACGCCCGCCAGCAGCCCAGCGTCTTAACCACTAGGTTACACAGGGTACCCATTTATCTACCAACTACTTTCTTTATTGTGTTGAAGGATGAACAGTTAGGTTTTGCTGCGCGCCGCCTGCCGTCACCGGGTCTCGATCCCGCCCAGGACCGATGGATTCGTAGTCAGCGACGCTAACCACTACACCACCGAGGCGCTATATATATATATATATATATATATATATTATATATACATATATGTTTTTGTTTTTGATAACATTTATGAGGATCCCTCTTTTGCTCTAACTTATTGAATCGGATTGCTGTATTATTACATCTATAAAGGCTTCATATGATTTTTAATATTAATTTATATTTATCATTGCATGTTTCGTTATTTTAATAATTAATTTTATAGAAAATTTATAGCGACAACTTTATTTTGGAATTCACGATACTCTTTTTCATTTCTGAATTTTTCCGTGGTTATCCGGATGAGTTATGTCAAAGGCGTCACAATTGCGGTGGTTCGTGAATGGATATATACCAAATTCGTCATCATTTAGAACAGTGATTCATGAATGTTTGTCAAAGGCGTCGCAAGAACGGTAGTTCGTGACTTCAAAGTAAATTACTATTTTCGAGAGCATCCAGTCATTGATTATATAATTTACGAAATGCTCCACGAATTTAGTTAAGATCTTTTATATACGCATTATATATCGTCAAGGTGCGAAGACCTATTTTTCATTGACTTCATTATGAACGTTCAATGATCCCATTTTTCAGAACATTTACTCGCAAACCCGCTTTATTGGTTGGTCTCAAAACCGAAATCGTAGAACCGTCTTCGTAAAACTTTCTAAATTGGCTTCGTTTGAGCCTAAGTTGAAAGGCAAAAATCTTTTCTTACTTCTATTTCATTTATTTATTTCTTATATAATTTTACATCGGAAAAAATATTGGTTTCAATGCCCATAATGGAAGGAAGCCTCTGTCATTACTGAAATAATTTTCACGGCTTCTATTCCTAGTATTCCTTGAGAGAGAGAGAGAGAGAGAGAGAGTCAGAGAGAGTCCTTTAGTAAAAAATTGCTACAGGTTTTCATGAATTTATATTTATTCCATTGCCATGGTACTAATGACTGTATTTGAGGAAACCCATTTTTACAGTACGTAGCGTTGGTAGGACTTTTGACGAATTTGTATATCAATATAAACGTAGAAATAATTTAAGAATACTCTTTAAGTCTACACTCAGAAAGCTGTATTTAATTTAAACAGCCATCTGTTTGGATTTTAGACTAACAAAGTATTGTTATTTAACAAAATAAGTAGGTCGTCTCGTTGAAACTAAATAAATGATGTTACTTCAAAATAAACTTACTTTAGCTCAAACATATTAAACAAGATTATATTTGCTCGGAAGTAATCATTATCAGATTTCCCACAAAGTTAAGCCCAATTCCAAGTCCTCTTATGTGTGTTCAGATTTTTAATCTAAATCAGCGATGAGAATCTCCCGGCCAGCGAGCCACTCGTGGCCCTTGTGCTAATTTTGATAATGTTATTGCGTTTATTTGACAGGTTAATGAATATGACGGAGCTAGCAACGCTTTTAACAAATGTTTTTCGGGTAGTTAGGTAGTATGTCTATTGTGGAAGGCCAAATAAATATTCACAAATTAGTAAGAGAAATAATGCCAAGTTTCCCATTAATATTCATGAAAATCCACAAACTCTCTAAATTGAAATAAAAATGAAAATTGCAAATTTTCTTTGGACTGTTTGATGAAATTGTTAACTTTTAATTTTACATGTCAAACGTTTTTAAATTAGGTTATTAATAATTAAGCCTTTGTTACAGTAAAAAAAAAAAACCCACTCGGCCCTCGGGCAGTTTCTGAATTTGTGAGATACTCGGTCAAAAAAGGTTGCTAATCGCTAATTTAAACCAAATTTTTTTAAAGTAAAATCATTTATTTTTAAAATTTTAACAAAAGTGGGACCGAGAATTTTAAATACAGTATTTTTTTAGTCTAAAATACAAGCAAATTCCTCGTTTAAATTAACCCTCTCACGACGGATGGTACTTTAAAGTCCCACCAGAAATAATAATATAAATTGTACTACAATGCCTCATTTCTATAAATGTTTGTACATGTTTATATAGGTGTGATTTAGTTGTCGGGAAAGGAAGCCCAAATGTGTGTCATTTCAGTGACTAATTACTAAATATTTAGTTCTGAATAACAATAAAATCTATACTTTTTGTGACAGAGTGACCGCATATGCTGGGGGAATCGTCCCCAAAGGGTTAAATAGAGATTTTTTGGAGTTGTACAAATATTACTTGTAATTTATTATTATTAGTATCAACAAGATAAATATTTTCATGCAGTCTTATTTCATTGTTTATATACAAAAAAGTAAACCAGCTTTTAACATTTTAATGCTAACATACTACTCTTGAATGCCTACATACTACTGTAGAATGCTTACATACTACTGTTGAAACTACTAAAATACTTATAGCAGCGCTCTTCAAAAACATTTTATTTTTCAAGGGCTCTCGATCAGAAAAAACGTGAGAAGCCGGCTTGCCAGATTTATTTTCCAATTTCAATACACAGTTTATTATATATAAGATTGTAACAATTTAAAATTAATAAATATTTAACGTTAAACACAATGTAACATTTTAATAATAACTGCTGGTTATGTAGTGTACTGTGGTTGGTGGGCCATTTGGCTGCGCTTCGCGGACGGCCAGTAATTGAAGAGCCCTCGAATCTAGTAACAATGCTTTAATTAAATAGTAAATAAAAACAATTTATTTTTGTTATTATTAACTGACGATTTTATACTAAGGCATAAAAATTCATGAGCTTATATATATATATGTAGAGGAATTACGGCATTTGGAAGAGTGAAGTCCATGGTGTAGTGGTTATCGCGTCTGACCGGCAATCGGAAGATCCCGGGTTCGATTCCCAGGTGGTACTTCATTTTTTCATTTGTGTTTTCTCTTTCTCGTCTTGCGCGGAATATCTCCTATACAAGCGTCGTTCTTTACGTTATTTATACTGCGTGTTCTTTGCAGTTGAATGTATATAATGTTACGGCATGCGGGAGGTGCCCCCTTGGGGCATTGGTTTCTGCGAGTATGTAGAGGAATTACGGCATTTGGAAGAGTGAAGTCCATGGTGTAGTGGTTATCGCGTTCTGACCGGCAATCGGAAGATCCCGGGTTCGATTCCCAGGTGGTACTTCATTTTTTCATTTGTTGTTTTCTCTTTCTCGTCTTGCGCGGAATATCTCCTATACAAGCGTCGTTCTTTACGTTATTTATACTGCGTGTTCTTTGCAGTTGAATGTATATAATGTTACGGCATGCGGGAGGTGCCCCTTGGGGCATTGGTTTCTGCGAGTATGTAGAGGAATTACGGCATTTGGAAGAGTGAAGTCCATGGTGTAGTGGTTATCGCGTCTGACCGGCAATCGGAAGATCCCGGGTTCGATTCCCAGGTGGTACTTCATTTTTTCATTTGTTGTTTTCTCTTTCTCGTCTTGCGCGGAATATCTCCTATACAAGCGTCGTTCTTTACGTTATTTATACTGCGTGTTCTTTGCAGTTGAATGTATATAATGTTACGGCATGCGGGAGGTGCCCCTTGGGGCATTGGTTTCTGCGAGTATGTAGAGGAATTACGGCATTTGGAAGAGTGAAGTCCATGGTGTAGTGGTTATCGCGTCTGACCGGCAATCGGAAGATCCCGGGTTCGATTCCCAGGTGGTACTTCATTTTTTCATTTGTTGTTTTCTCTTTCTCGTCTTGCGCGGAATATCTCCTATACAAGCGTCGTTCTTTACGTTATTTATACTGCGTGTTCTTTGCAGTTGAATGTATATAATGTTACGGCATGCGGGAGGTGCCCCCTTGGGGCATTGGTTTCTGCGAGTATGTAGAGGAATTACGGCATTTGGAAGAGTGAAGTCCATGGTGTAGTGGTTATCGCGTCTGACCGGCAATCGGAAGATCCCGGGTTCGATTCCCAGGTGGTACTTCATTTTTTCATTTGTTGTTTTCTCTTTCTCGTCTTGCGCGGAATATCTCCTATACAAGCGTCGTTCTTTACGTTATTTATACTGCGTGTTCTTTGCAGTTGAATGTATATAATGTTACGGCATGCGGGAGGTGCCCCCTTGGGGCATTGGTTTCTGCGAGTATGTAGAGGAATTACGGCATTTGGAAGAGTGAAGTCCATGGTGTAGTGGTTATCGCGTCTGACCGGCAATCGGAAGATCCCGGGTTCGATTCCCAGGTGGTACTTCATTTTTTCATTTGTTGTTTTCTCTTTCTCGTCTTGCGCGGAATATCTCCTATACAAGCGTCGTTCTTTACGATATATATATATATATATTAGGGATGTGCCGATAGTATCGGTATCGGCAGTATTGGCCTTTTTTTGGAGTATCGGTATCGGCAAGGTGAAAATATGGTCGATACTCCGATACTTTTCTACTTTATTTATTATGTGATTCAAGACAAAGTTATGTTTAATGACAGTAATTGATTAACATAGATGATATTATTATATCATTAATATTATTAATTATTATAGTGCTCCTACATTAACAGTACTCCTACCCTAACACCGGCTTTCCCAATCCATAATCCTGCAAATATCGCTCTTATTTCACCTTCAACTGAAAAAGACATAGAGTTCTATGTAGCACGCAAATTTGGACCTTATACCAATAAATAAGGTTCATTTTAGCCTGCCAAACTTGGTCTCAAGTGCCTCTGTAACTCGCATGAAGCAAAGTTCCGACGGTCATTTCATAGACCGTTATTGAAATTTCGGCCAATTTACGTTTCAAACCAGTATAATACAGTATTATTATGTATAAAACAGCTTCTTATGAGATAAATATGGAAAATGATGATAAATATAGTCGGCTGAAAACGACGCCCCGCCGCGAATTCCCAACAATTATAAATTAGCGAATTAAAACCAGAAGTGTTTCACCGATGGTGTCCGTGTCACCTATCAGGCTCTTTCAAATCTAAAAATTGCGATGTTCGCATGTGTAGTATTTATAATTTCCTATAATAATATGGGCATATTAAAATATTGGTTTTATAACTTTTATTACTTTGTGTGCTTACGTATTCTTTCATAGAGCTATGATACAATACACTACACCGCTAAATTGACCAATGCCCACTAGTGGGGTTCGGGGGATGGGGAGGAGTGTTAAGCGATGGGAAAGTGGAGCTGTCAGACGCTGCGTGTTAGTTTGACTGCACCAGCCACAGAGTGCGGTTGTGTTATTTGTCGCTGTCACACATCATCTTATGCGCAGTGACAAATGTGCTAAGTGCTGACACTGCTGAGGCTGATAAATCTTGCATTCTGCTTCGTTATCATGGCTTCTACTAGTCAAAGAAGTACATCCTCTCTCGTCTGGAAGTATTTCGACATAGATGAAAACGACGAGTCTAAAGTAGTCTGCAAAGAATGCAAGAAATTATTGTCACGTGGAGGAAAAGAGGGGACATCTTTTAATACAACAAATCTTAAAAAACACCTGCAGAGCAAGCACAAGGAGAAGAATGAAGAATTAAATAAAGAAGAAGCTCAAGTTAAAGAAGAAGAAGAAGAGAGGTTGCGGAACAAGGGGAAACTAGAGGGATATTTCAACAAACTTGCAAAAAAGAATACTGGCGCATCAACATCAACAAGTTCTACAAATGAAATTCAAATAACTCTGGATGAAACTTATGTTCGGAAGCAAATTTGGGACATCAACAATCCCCAGTCGCAAACCATTCACAAAGCCATTGGAGAAATGATTGCTGCTGATTGCCAACCATACTCTATTGTTGAAGACGTTGGATTTGAAGGACTAATGAAGAAGCTAAAACCTAATTATGAGTTGCCGGGAAGAAAGTATTTCTCTACAAAAATTGTTCCCGATATTCACACAAAAGTACTGGATAAGGTCAAAACTGCATTGGAAGAAGCAGAGAACATCAGTTTTACTACTGACATTTGGACAAGCAGCTCAGATACAGCTTTTATTAGCCTAACAGCACATTGTATTGATATCAGTTTTGAGCGAAAAACTGTTGTACTTAGAGTTGCACCTTTCCCAGGATTCCATACTGCTTCAAACATTGCTGAGGTGATCGAAAGTGTTGTTCAGGAATTTAAAATACCATCCTACAAGATTCACGTTTTTGTACGGGATAATGGAGCTAATATTATCCGAGGTATTCAAGACACAGGCTATGCTAGTCTCTCGTGCTTCCTCCACACTCTACAACTCGTGGTTCATGACAGTATTTTCGAACAACGAATAGTTAAGGATATGATCGCAAGTTGCAAGCAAATAGTTGGACATTTCAGCCATTCAGCACTTGCATACAACAAACTAGCTGCGCTACAGAAACAGCATGACTTGCCCGAACACAAACTGATACAGGATGTTCCAACTCGGTGGAACAGCACCTATTTCATGATTGAACGTATGTTTGAGCAAAAAACTGCAATTGCCAACTACTGCCTTGATACTCCCAACCTCCCTGTATTTGATGCCAACAAGTGGACTTTGATTGGGAAGTTTACTGCGCTGCTGAAAATATTTCACAAAATTACTGTTCGGTTGAGTGAAAGGTCTGCTACTATCTCAGAAATAATACCTCAAATAAAGTTTCTACAAGTCTTCATAGCAAAAGCATCAACTGACATTAGATTCTTTGGACTTGGAAGTACTCTTTCGGCTATTAACGCATCAATAAAGAGTCGCTTTGAACGCTATCTGGATGATTACAATCCAATACTAGCCACATACCTAGACCCCAGATATAAGACCTCCTTGTTCCAAAATAAATCTAGTGGAGATTCCAAAATGCAAGAAAGCAACCTGGAGAGAGCAATGATAGATAGCGTCAAGAAAAGGAGCGAAGCTGTTCAAGAGGAAGAAAGTGGACATACAAGTACTACGACTGAAGAAGATATGCGAGAGACTGCGAGTGCTTCTGACAACATTATGAGTGATGAGTTCAGTGAATTTGACTTTGACAAGTGCATGGACCAATTGGTTCAAGAGGACCGTGATGATAGTGAGGGAAGTGGAACAAAAAAATCAACTCCAGGAAGTTCATCTAAGAATAAGAAGCACTGCACAACATCATTTCTGATTAAAGATGAAATGACCAAGTATCAAATGTTGGAATTACAATCACGGGATAGAGACCCTTTAAAGTGGTGGAAACAGAATGCAGTTACGCTTCCAACATTAAGCCGTCTTGCAAATAAGTACCTGTCTTCTCCCCCTTCATCAATTGAAAGTGAGAGGTTGTTTAGCACTGGGGGCAATATTTACACTCCACACAGGAATCGTCTAAGTGCAGAAAGAGGCGAAATGTTAATGTTCCTTCACTACAACTTACGAATTTTCGATTTTGAATATTAAGAATATATTTAATGTTTAATTATTCATATGCTTCTAATTTCTATTAATCTTAATAATAATTATTTACTGGAAAATTGGAAATTTTATTTTTTTATATCTTAGTATCTTACAATGGAATTTTTCATTTTGTAATTTGTTCAAAATTTTAGTTTTTTCTAATTTCTATTAATCTTATCATTATTTACTGGAAATTTTATTTTTTATTTTTTTATACCTTACAATGGAATTTTCATTTTGCAATTTGTTCAAAATTTTAGTTTTTTTGTGATTAAAGGAAGAAAACGTTATCTTTTGTGTTTTATTTATTATTCACTCAATGCAGATTAATAAGTCAACTTAGTCAAGAAATATTGTTATTCCCAAGGGCATGCTTGGTAGTTGAGGTCATGGAAACTGTCCTCAGCTCAGCATTGTACGGGAAGTTTGAATTTTTTTTGAACTGTTAATTTCATCTAATAACAGTTGTCTCCAACTTCCCCTATTTCTAATATTAAAATAAAAGTAACTTTATATATTTTTTATAATTTAACAGATTAAGCATTAATCAAAAAGTATCGGTATCGGCAAAGTATCGGCCATTTGCTAGTATCGGAGTATCGGTATCGGTTGAAAAGTGGGTATCGGTATCGGCCAACATCTTGGTATCGGCACATCTCTAATATATATATATATGCAAACTTGTGCTTCCTCAAATAGAATAGTCACTATGGCAACGGAATAAAACTTAAATTTATGAAAAATTAGGTGTCTTTGTTCTCTTAAAAGGACTGAAAAACATTTAGCAACAACATATTCACAGAATATTTGCTCATCCTTGTTTTCAAAGCACTCATTTATCCTTAAGATTGGAAGTACCGTATATAACTTATATAGCCGTGGACAAAAAGTAGCAAGCTTTACTTTTCAGTGAAACTTCCTGATTTGTGCAGGAAAATCTAAACAGCGAAGGTATGAAACATTAATATTAAGCTCTTAATTTTCAATAAAAGCAGTAATTTTACATCTATTTAATGCACGTTAGTTAAAAATTTGGAATTTTGTGTTCCTTTTACTATTTTATATATATATACGTTTTTTAAAGTTTTTTTCTTTAAATGTTAATGCTTGTTTTCCATTTCATTGCAAACGAACTACCGTAGCGACTACTACTAAAATATAAAAATACTGAAATAATGTAATTGGCATCTTAAAATTACTGATTGGCATCATTGTTGGTGTTGATCTACTAATTAAGCTTTTTGAGAACATGTTCTGATTGTAGACCGTATGATTAGTGGGTGTAATGTCACGTTTAATAGTCCTAAAATTAAGCAAACAGTGTGACGTGACTCCTCGTAAATGTTCTTAAATTAAAATGTCTCTAGAAGTAAAAACAGTCATTCCGGATAACGTAAATTTTTGGCCAACGCTTCTTCGCCATTGTTAGTGTCAGTTTCGGCTTTTTCCATGGACGACTCACTGACAGTCTTCCTTCGAACACTCGGCGTCGCACGGTTCTCCTACTCCTATACATTTCACGTTCTCGCATACACGACTGTAGTGACTTACTGGTGGCTCATCTTTTTTAAGTGCGGCTTCTTCAGTCGTTTTTTTTCATTCCCGTGACAGTAGTTACTTCCCTTCTGCAACTGCGATCCTTCTTACGAGCCTCCTTGCTTCATTTTAAATCTGGCCACTACTGATTCGTTTACTCCAATTTTTTTTACTGATTTCTCTGCCTGACATTTTTTTTCCTCCAACAAATGGAAGGCAAGCATTAATATTTAAAGAAAACCCTTTTAAAAACTATTGGATAAGTAATAAAAAGAAACGAAAAATTCCAAACTTCTTTTACAAAAATGCATTAAATAGATGTAAAAAATATTGAAAAATTAAAAGTTTATTACTTTTTACACCTTTCACACCTTCACTGTTTTATTTTTTCTACACAAATCAGAAGTTTTCAATTAAAATCAAAGTTTGCTATTTTTTAGTCACGGTATATTATACAGTGCGTTCGAAAAGTCTCTCCGCAGTCAACGTGCTTGTTGTCAAAAGTGTTTGACAACAAGTGTAGACGAGTTGCTCTGTGCCTGCAAAATGGTGGAAAACACTTTGAACACATGGTGTAAAATCAAAAGGTTATGTAATAAAATCACTGAATCATGGTTGAATGAAAACATTGTAGTTTTTCAATTTCCTATGCGTTTAACATAGCACTGCGGAGAGACTTTTCGAACGCACTATATATATATATATATATATATATGCCTAAATTCCCAAATGGCGCCAATAAAAGCACTTTTTACCAATTAGGTCCAATTTTGCAAATAAGTCGGATTTTTTTGTATGACTACTTTTTTGAGGATAGGTTACGTTAGGTTAACTCGGGTTAACCTAGCGCAACCTAACCTAAAACGAATTGGAGGGTGTATAAATTTTGAGGAACCATAAAGGACGACTTATTTGACTTCGAGTTTTTTCTAATTAAAATCCAAATGTGGGTGAAATTCGAAAAAACAATGATTGTATACGGTGAAAAAGCGCTTTCTCTAAAAATTTTTGTAGACCCCTGCCCCCTAGTTTAACACAAGCGAAAATGATTAAAGATTTAAAAATATAAAATATTTAACCTGTTCGACCTACATACAAATCTTCTACCAATTTTGTTATTTAAGATTATATATATATATAGAGAGAGAGAGAGAGAGAGAGAGAGAGGAGAGAGAGAGAGAGAGAGAGAGAGAGAGACGTTAGAAATTGTGGAAAAACATGTCCCAAAGATACAACAAAGAGGAAAGAGAAGCAGGTTCGAAAGACAAAAGAGGGCATTGTTTCGAAAGAGAAAAAGAGTGACTGCAAAATTAAGTAATTGTAAAGATAACAACATCAGAAAAATATTAAATGATAAACTGCAAAGTATCGATGTCGTCATACAGGAACTAATCGAGAAGCAGAAAAAGAAGACGACGACGCTATAGAAGCGATAAAGGCTAACTCAAAGTACTTCTATAATTTCGCAAAAAGAAAGTCGAAAAGCCATGCGACTATCGGACCTTTAAAAAAACGAGAACAGTGCTTTATCTGATGATCTAACAGAAGTATCTGAAATATTAAGAGCTCAGTACGAATCATCTTTCATTATCCCAAAAACTGACAAATTGATATGCGATAGAAACGCTTTCTTTGAAGAAGAACCACAAGGGGAAAGTATAACGGATTTCGACGTTATGACGGATGATATTACACAAGCCATAGGGAAACTAAAAATACACTCAGCGGCAGGACCGGATAAATGGAATGCCACACTGATCAAAAACTGCAAGAATGCAATCGCTGAGCCCCTATACTGGATATGGAGACGATCACTAGACACGGGAGAAATACCGGGCATCCTGAAGAGCGTGAACATAGTCCCAATATATAAAGGAGAAGATCGATCTGAGGCCAAAAACTATAGGCCAGTATCGCTTACATCCCATCTCACTAAAATATTTGAAAGAATAGTTAGACAGAAAATCTATGACTTTTTAGAAACTCAGAAAAAATTCAATGATAACCAACACGGGTTTCGGTCAGGCAGATCATGCTTATCACAATTAATGGAACACTACAACAACATTATTGATTCACTTGAAAGTAATGAAAACTATGATGTACTGTACACAGACTTTGCTAAAGCGTTCGACAAGTGTGACCACTGAATCATAATACATAAACTGAAATATATGGGAATAACAGGAAAAGTAGGGAAATGGATATATAATTTCCTTAGTGAGCGGCGGCAAGTCGTTACAGTCCAAGGAGTATCTTCATCAGAATCAGAGGTCCTCAGCTCAGTACCACAAGGAACAGTATTAGCTCCATTACTCTTCATAATCATGCTAACTGACATAGATGAGGACGTTACCAGAGACAGCACAGTAACATCCTTTGCGGATGACACAAAGGTCACTAGAAAAATAAGAAACCCAAACGACATAGGATCTCTACAAACCGACATAAACAGAATCTACAAGGGGACGGAAGACAACAATATGAAGTTTAACACCGAGAAATTTCAGCTATTATGGTACGGAAAAAGAGAAGACCTATAATCCATGGAATATTATACCCCAAATGGACAGGAAATTCAGAGAAATTCCATAGCAAAAGATTTAGGGGTTGTAATGACATGATTCGAAATTTGAAACACAAAATAAGATAGCAGTAAACAGAGTAAAGAGAATAACGGGACAGATATTGAGAACCTTTAAACGAAGGGATAGGAATGTAATGATTCCTCTATTGAAAACACTGATCATACCCAAATTGGAATACTGCTCGGTCCTAACATCCCCATATAAAAAAGAAGTCATTAGACAGCTGGAAGGGATCCAGAGAAGCTTCACAGCTAAGATCAATGGGTGCAAAGAACTAAATTACTGGGAAAGGTTACGCGAACTAGACCTATATTCACTGGAAAGTAGAAGAGAGAGATACACCATTATTTACACTTGAAAAATAATGGAGAAACTAGTCCCTAATCTTACTCTGAACCCTATAAATCCCCAAACAACGGTGGAAAGTAGAAACGGTAGACTGTGTCGTATTCCCAAATTGAAGGCGAGACAGGGAACATCCTTAACCCTGAAAGAAAATAGGTTTGTAGTGAGAGGACCAAAACTGTTTAATCAGTTGCCCAAAGACCTAAGAAACACGAAGGGAGTTGCAGTGGACATCTTCAAAAGAAGACTAGACGCCTGGCTCAGAACAACCCCCGATGAGCCGGGCGTACCTGGCTATGTGAGGTGGAGAGCGCAAGAATCCAACTCACTACGTCATCAGGCCAACTCGCGAAATGAGAAATCATCGCGCGAAACTTTTGTAAGGTAAGGTGTGTGTGTGTATATATATACTGTATATATAATGATGAAAACATTGATGGCCCCAGACACCAACTTTTTATTATAAAATCCAGTCAGACGTTTCGAAATTTAATACTTTATCAGTGACTGATAATATTAAGTTTGAAGGCCAAATTATTAAAATTTAATATTATAAGCCACTGATAAAATAATCAAACGTTAAGTTTCGAACGACTGCGTTCATCATTCTATTCTTTTCATCTTGAGATTTCGGTTCCCTAGAAACAAGCATATATGAATAATATATGTATCGCGATACGATATATATATATATATATATATATATATATATGATGAA
>JAJOZX010000352.1:1262500-1332500 GCA_023014485.1 Bathynomus jamesi
TGTAGTTCATCAAAATTGAGGCGTTTATCCAATCCATTCAAAACAGCCGTAACCAATGGTCCTACATGTTTAAGGTCTTCTGACACAATGAAAGAATTGAGCTTTGATCGCGTGGTTTCGATTGTTGGAAGCAAATATGCCATGTACATTAGGGTGTCCCAGCCTCACATGTGAAAATAAAAATTTGCAAGAGTCAAATCGCACACCCCTTTACTTAATTACACTTGAAGAAAGGAAAAAATGGGTGAAATTTCATTGGCCTATTAGGAGGGGAAGGGTCCCCTCATTGACCTTGTTTATTCGACCCTATATGAACAAACGTAAATGCTCAGCATTAATCATTCTAGAATGGAAGAATGAAATGTAAATTCTTTCTAATGGCTAAATTAAAGGAAATGGAAATTCTTCCTAATGGCACATTTCATTTTGGGGGACAGAGGATCTTTTTGTCTGCTGAGGGGAACTGCTGGCGGTGGTATTCGACGACTTGGTACACGAGCTGCCGTTCCTCCTCGTTTTTTGTCAGGCCCTCATTGAAATCTTCCACCAGTTTCACCGCCCATTCTGCCGCGTCGTTCACAGACTTCAACGATGGTGCACATCCTTCGAGATCTTTGGGAGTTTTTGGAACCGGCAGCTTCAGGCAATGAAAAAGGTTTTGAGTCCTTTTCGTGACCAAGGTGCTCAAATCCGACTGTCTCATGGTCAAGACACTCTTTCCCTCCAGCCGACGCAGATCTTTTGGGTTTTCAGTCTTCTTGTGCAGGTTTTGGAGCATGGCCATCTTCTCTGCATCGGTGGTTTTGGAGGAGAACATAGCGAGTCTGGCTAAATCTTCGCTTAGGTACCAGAGGTGGCCCCGGAATTTCGTCAATGCGGCGGTACCTACATCATGATCCACCACCTTGTACCGCTCTAGGTCCTCCAACAGCTCCAGGTCATTGACAGGCGCGTCCGCCATCAATGGAGCCTCGAACCACCTCTGGAGGTAGATGGTGACGGCAAAGACGTTTATCCTGCGTAGTGACCGGACCTCGTGAGCGGTCAGGTGGAATTGGCTTCGGAAGATGAACATCTTAAGACAGTAAATGCCTTTGGCCATCCACCTGGCCCGGTGGTATGCTCCAGGACGATTGTACCGGAGATCTCGTTTGCCATGACCATCGAGGAAGACCAGAGTGATGATCAGGAACTCCCGGTAATCGTCTCTTGGGTGGCCAACTTCAAGCTGGTCTTCAATGAAGTGGACAATCTACTCTTTTTTCAACGCCACCCATTCCGAAAGGATGTCGCTTGGGCCATCGCCGTTGAACGGAGAAGCCTGCTTCTGGTTGATGAACTTCCATTGGGATTTGAAGCGAGCGAACAGCGCAATTTTGGGGCCAGAAGACCTGAAGAACAGGTCAAAGACTGAGGTGATTACCAATTCCATCATGTGGTGTCTGCAAGCCAGGAAAAGAACACGGCAGTCCATTTGGTCCTGGATAATCGTACAAGCACCGCTGTGAATACCGGTATTCGCCGCTGTTGTGTCGAAGCACAGACCGGCAATCCATGGTTGAACTTGCGGCCAATCGTCCAGCACCTTCAGAACAGCTCCAGCCATCCGCTGTCCCGTGCTGTCAGGGATTTTTGGGATTGCCAACAACTTCTCAAGATTCTTCCCGCTGACCAGCACTGGTATGCAATCTGATTTCCCTCCATCCGAATCAGGGAGGAGTTTGCCATCAAAGTGGATGACAAGCGGCGTATCAGGATTGAACTCAGTCTTGATTCCGGCTGCCAAGTTCTTCCTGGACTTCTGCCATGAACGGTGAAGACTTGATTTGGACAAGGTGACCGAGGATAACTCAACTCCCGCAGCAGCGAGTGCTGGAGCCACAATGTGCATCGCTTGGCGTACTGAGGTTCCAGTTCGATCCAGGGCTGCAGCAAAATTGGGATATTGGATGATCCTCCTTGTCGACACTTGGCCGTCCTTGGGAGCGGATCGAGGAGCCGAAGGACCAGGAGAGGAATATTGGACATCATCATTGGATGCTTCGGCCATGGACTCCGAAGAAGAAGAAGACCCACTTTTCACCGTTCCTTTTGCTTGCAGTGAGTCCATCTCTTCGCGGCTTTTCTTCTTCCTCTTCTCTTCAGCTGCTCGGCATTTCTCCCGCTCCGCTGCCCTGTGAGCAAACTCCAGGTCCTCTCCTCCGATGTACATCTTCCGCACGGTTCGCTGGTCATTCAGAAAGTCTCAATCTTCGGGGACTTTGATGAGTTTCATGGCGTTGGCATGAGCTGTTTCGAACAGTGTATTCAGGTTGGCTTGGAATCCCTTTTCCCGCTCCAGTTGCTTCTCTCCCCCACAGTTTTGGTTTTTGGCAACCTTCTCGTAGTCCGTGGAGAGGGCCTTGATCCTCTCGACGCACTTGGGCTTGTGGGAGGTCGGAATAGATGCCCGAGCCCACACCACCATAACCTCATCAGCTACCACATTGGCAGCTTCCGCCATGGACGTTTTTTCTTCCGAGTGAAGAACAACAGACGTCGAAGAACATCTCCCACTGTCGGGAGTTGACACAGCGTTTCCAGGGGTTCATTTTGCAACACCCCCACCAACCACACAGTCTCCTGCTTTCTTGTATCCATAACCTGAAAAGAAATATGCTACAATTAGTATAAGGTAGAGAGTAGCCGTTCAGCAATAGTAACACATGGTTTGAGGGGACCCTTAAAATTAAAGAACACAAATGAAATTCATCTTGCTGGCATGTTTTCACGAGTGGAAGAAATTAGGGGGTGTGCATGACAAACTTCAGGAACAAAAAAAATTGGGACACTCTAATGTACATATTGTCCTCAGCCTGCACAAAATAGGAAAATAACTCGTTATTAGTTAGTTACCTATTAAATTGATACTTATGTCTGGATAGTAGTCACTAATCAGTAGAAACCTGAAAAATATTCAATCCTCGAGCGAGTATTCCCATAACTTTGACAAACTCCTCTAAAAATTCTACTTCAGCTGATCTGAAGGTAGGTGTTCCCTGTATATGTATATATATATATATATATATATATATATATATATATATATATATATATTATTTCACGAAAGTAACACGTGAAAAATATTTATGATGAATAAAACCACGAAGGAAAGGAAACACAGAAAGGTGCTCAAGCGCTTTCGTCTAATGACATCCTCAGGAACACTGAAGTACATAGAGAGTTACAGCCTATATATAGGTTACAGAAAAAAAAATTATATATGTACAATAAACGGAGCGGTAAAAATAAAATTAAACATTAAAGGATTGTGGGAGGAGCATACAAATTTGTAAGGAAAAACTACCGATTTTTAGCACAAGATCAAATGAATTGTATAAAAAAAAAACAAATTTATACTGGAAATCTGCCCGGGTTTTAGCACTCTGCCCTTCTTGTTTAAGTTCGATGTATATAAAAATAAATTGAAAAAATAAAAGTTATTAGAGTAGTATACAAGTTTATCAAAGATTTAGCGTTCTACCCTTCTTATCTAAATCTGTTCTGAAGGAATTCAAAACAACAGGATCGAGTTGAAAAAGACCTTTGCTTATGTTGAAGTTATTTGTAAGTTGGATAATGGCAGACTCAAGAATATTTCTATTAACAATGTTGCTAGAGTGAAATAAAACTGAAGCCTTATTCCAATCAATACAGTGGGATAACTCTGACAAATGGACAAAAAGGGCACTGGACGACTGTCCTGTTCTAACGGAATATTGATGCTGTTTTATACGTATGTGCAAATCCTTTCCTGTCTGACCTATGTAAAAGGAATCACATTGTTTACAATCAATTTTATAGATAATGCCTGAATTATTGGTAGGGCTATTTTTTACTATGATATTTTTCACAATATTGTTATATGAAAATACTACATTAATATCCAAAAGTTTAAGTACATTAGCAATGCCTAAAAAGCCCGGGAAAAATGGAAGTACTAAAATATTTTTTGACAAAGTACGAGTGTTATTATTCACACAATAGAAAGTTCGTTTTGCCTTGTTGAGACAAGATTCCATAAACGCAGATGGATAACACAGATCACTTCCAATACCGTTGATTTTTTCCAATTCGGCATTGATGTATTCCGGACTGGCCATCCTAAGGGCGCGGAGAAACATTGAAGAAAAAAATGGCCTTCTTAGTCGGGGTGTCATGTCCCGAGTAAAAGTGTACGTAGGACAAATTGTTTTTTTTTTTTCGATAGATACTAAACTTAAAACCTGGGCTTTCCCTGTGTACACGCACATCCAAAAATGGGATCGAGTTGTCTTGTTCCACTTCTAAAGTAAACTTAATGGAGGGGACTTGATCATTTAACTGAAGGATGAAGTTATCCAGGTCACGATTCATGGGCCAGATACACAAAATATCGTCGACGTACCGCAACCAAGGGATGCCAACCCCGAGGATTCTCGGAATGTAAGTAATTTCGAAAAACTCAATATAAAATTGGAGAGGAGGGGCGACAAGGGGTTGCCCATATCCATCCCAAAAACTTGTTGATAATACTCGTTATTGAAAGTGAATTTACAGTCTTTGATGCAAAGCTTAGTTTGAAAACAATGTGTGAAGGTAGTGGCAGGTCATACTTATGTAATTCTCGGGAGAGAAAGTCAAGCATATCGTCAATCGGCACTTTTGTAAACAATGAACAAACGTCAAAACTGATCAATCTATCGTTGGTTTCAGTACGTGCATTGTTCAATTTTTCAGTAAGATCCATGGAGTTTTTTACATGTGAATCAGAGATAGTTCCGAGAATGGGGGACAAGACTTTGACAAGCCATTTGGAGAGTTTATTAGTAATAGAGCCCACCGAGCTAATAATAGGGCGCATAGGGTTGCCAGGTTTGTGGGTTTTAATAAGACCGTAAAGGTAGGGCAGAGAAGGTGAAGTGGACATGAAAAGCGGAATTAAGTCCTTATGATCTTTGAGAATGCGTTTCAAGCCACTATTAAATGATTTGATGACGTCATCCTGGGGTTCTTCCTAAGTTTGCTGAATGTGGCGGGGTCCTGGAGAAGCTCGTTCATCTTTCTGATGTAGTCCACTTTGTCCATAATAACTATGGTGTTAGCCTTGTCTGCTTTTGTAATATGGAGCTCCCCATCTTTTTTTAATTGTGAGAGGCTATTGCGAAAGCGTTTAGGAAAGTTATCTTCGTAACTACTATTCGCCGCACTATAAACAAGGCCTTTAACTATGTTAAACAAATAATGAGGGAGATTACACTGTTTTTCAAAACAAGCGAGACTGTAACAAATTTGTAAAGCCGAAGGTTTTTTAACAATAAAAAAGGACATACCATATCCAAGGGCACTTTTTGCATCGTCACTAATGTTTTTCAAAGAAAGGTTCAAAACACACTTTGAGCTTGCTTTTTTACTCCACTGACTATTTCGAATGAGACTTAATTTTTCGATCCAAAATGTTACGAAGTGAAGAAGTTCTCCAACGCAACTCGTTGTAAATTTCATCAAACAAAGGTTGGATCCACGGTTGGGGAGTAACGGTCACAAAATTACGTTTGGCAATGCTTAAATTTTTGAAGGCGGACCACTCATTTTGTCTGGTGACTTCAATATGTTTCTTTAAAATTAATCTGCTGAAGTTGTTGAACGGATGGTCGTCAATTTGTCTGAGTTATCCCACTGTATTGATTGGAATAAGGCTTCAGTTTTATTTCACTCTAGCAACATTGTTAATAGAAATATTCTTGAGTCTGCCATTATCCAACTTACAAATAACTTCAACATAAGCAAAGGTCTTTTTCAACTCGATCCTGTTGTTTTGAATTCCTTCAGAATAGATTTAGATAAGAAGGGTAGAACGCTAAATCTTTGGTAAACTTGTACGCTACTCTAATAACTTTTATTTTTCAATTTATTTTTATATACATCGAACTTAAACAAGAAGGGCAGAGTGCTAAAACCCGGGCAGATTTCCAGTATAATTTTTTTTTTTTTTTTTAATTATCTATAACATTGGTTGGAAACAATTCATTTGATCTTGTGCTAAAAATTGGTAGTTTTTCCTTACAAATTTGTATGCTCCTCCCACAATCCTTTAATGTTTAATTTTATTTTTACCTCTCCGTTTATTGTACAGGGTGGGCCGTAAGTTTCCATACATAGGAAAAATAAACATTTTTTTATGGACAACCATTTTTATTTATATAATATGCTCTACATGGTTGCCATTGTTTTGAAAACACATTTCAATACGTGTTCCCCACTGTTGATGAACACGCATTAGCACAGTTGACGTTATGCTTGTAATGGCGTTGGTGATACGTTCCTTTAGATGATTTATGTCTCGTATCTTTTCCTGATACACCATGGCCTTCAAGTGCCCCCAAAGATAGAAATCAAGGGGGGTGAGATCTAGGGATCTGGGAGGCCACTCCACAGGACCACGCCGACCAATCCAAGCATCCGGAAACTGCTGATCCAAATACCGACGCACGTGAAGACCATAATGAGGTGGAGCTCCATCTTGCTGGAAGTAAACTGGGAAGTTACCTTCCTCGTTTAGCAGGGATGGGAAAATCTCTTCTTGCAACATGTTAAGATACCTTTCGGCATTAAGATTTCCACTGACAAAAATTGGTCCAATAATTCTGTCACCCCATATCCCGGCCCACACCATCACTTTACCGGCACCTTGCATCTTCGTCGGACTCAGCCAGTTAGGGTTAGCATTACTCCAATAACGTATGTTTTGCCGATTAACCTCTCCATTGACGTAAAAATTTGCTTCATCAGTAAACAAGATCTTAGTTGAAAAGTTTGCATCCTCGTTCACTTTGGTTAATGCCCATTCACAGAATTCCATCCGTCTATCCGGGTCGTCTTCACTCAAATGCTGTGCCATATGCAATTTGTATGGATGCCATTTGTTTGCTTTCAAAATGCGCCTGTTACTCGATCTGCTGACACCACTTTCTGCAGACAACCCGTCGTGTACTTTTTCTGGGACTCCGTGTAAGCGCTGTAAGTATCGTAGCTGTTGTGTCTTCATCGGTGGCTGTACGTCTTGGACCACTTCGCGGTTGATCTGCAACATTTCCAGTTTTCTGAAACTTGTTAATAAGTTTTGCCACAGTGTCGTGTGTGATGTTCGTTCCATGTTTTCTGTTAAAGTTCATTGCAACCATGCGACTGCTTCCCGACCCAGCCATCAGTATGATTTCAATTCGTTGCTCTTTCGTCAAACGCATATTCTTAGGGTATCTGAAACATAAAAACAAACGTTTAAATTTTCCTATGTATGGAAACTTACGGCCCACCCTGTATATACTGTATATATATATATATATATATATATATTTTTTTTTTCTGTAACCTGTATATAGGCTGTAGCTCTTTATGTACTTCAGTGTTCCTGAGGATGTCATTAGACGAAAGCGCTTGAGCACCATTCTGTGTTTCCTTTCCTTCGTGGTTTTATTCATCATATATATATATATACACACACAGTGGTGTAGTGCTGTGGGAACGGCGTTCCCTTACTTTTTTGGTAGACGGAACGGCGTTCCCTCACTATTTCAAATAAATCCGAACTTACAAATCTCTAACGTCATGAAATTTTAATTCGCACCCCTAGAAGAAATATGAGAAAGAATCATTAACTGCTTCATTTCTTTTAGCTTCGACTGAGGCAATGCTAGCCTATAAAGATCTGGTGAAACAGTCACCACGGCGTACCAGTTGTTAACTTTTTTTTAGTTAATCATTCCAGTTGTTAGCTATTTTTATTGATCGTACTGGATGTCGTATATCTAATGACACTGGAAATACTGCATCTTCAACCTTGGAATATACCCTAATATCCAGTGCATATGACCTCAAAATATCCCTGAAATTGGTCAGATTTCAAAAGATTTCCCGGGGGGCTTACAGTGCCCCGGACCCCCAGCTGTATGGGCTCGCCGCGCTCGCCATTGTCCCCCCGCATCTGAGTAACACTTTCAAAATGCGTTCCCTCACTTCTTTATTTAGCACTACACCACGGTATATATATATATATATATTATATATATATATATATATATATATATACACAGTGCTTAATTTGTGACGGAACGCTCCGGAACGCCGTTCCGGTACTTTTATTTTAAAACCTAATTAAAAAAAAAGGTTTTTATTTTAATAAAAAGGTCAGCAACGTAATTTCGTAATTTAAAATCCAACGAAATACAGACAGTAGAAAGCGAAAACTAGTCGATCAAGCAGAAAGAAGTTTGAAGTGTGTGTGGAAATTAATGTGAGTATTCTATCAACTTCCTATATATAGCAATAGCATGTAAGTAAAGCAATTTTATTTTGTTTCAAATACATATAATATTTTGTTTCACTTAGATGAAATAACATTTCACTTAGATGTTGCAATCACAGTCTAACTTTTTCTTTAAAATAATACTGTATTCGAAGAACTTTCATTTGCATGTTGCGCAGTTTTCGCAGAAAAAGCGCTTAAAATGCGTTGGTTTCCGGGGCGCCGCCCCGGACCCCGCTGGAGGAGCTTACAGCGCTCCCCCAGACCCCCTAACTGTGAGGGCTTCACCTGCGTTCCACTTCTTTTTCATTACAAATTAAGCACTATATATATATATTATATATATATATGGGGCGTGTTCAATAAATAAAGTAACGAGGTTTATATTGAGATTTCCTTACCTTATTTGTTACACTCTCCTTTTATATATATATATATATATTATAATATATATATATATATATATAATTTTTTACTGCAGTCCTTAGTATAAATGAGCTTTTTCTAAACATGATTGATTTGGGAATGAGAATACAGTGGAGGAAAAAATTTAAATTTTTCCAGAGATTTCATGAAATAAATTGGACACATTGTTAGCGAGGAAATTTGATATTCGTATTTATATAATTGTGTGTATATATATATCTTTTATATATTTTACGCTTTAGTATTTGTACGGGTTGACTCTACTTATGGGGATTTAATAAAGAGAATACTATACGATAAAATTATTTTTTCATGTGGGAATGTTTTTATGTAGTAGAGCCCGTTTTCACACACAGAAGCATCACGACACACTACCAGACTGAATTTATACTTAGTCACAGGCTTCTAAAATTCTATTTATTTCATTTTAACCCTTTAACGCCTATTTTTTTGTAGGGCTAAGTTATGAATGTGTATATTTAAAACGTTACCAATTTGTACCTGTCGTCGTTAAGGGGTTAAACGGCTTCACACCGTATATAACCATGCAAATTTGCAGTGAATAAAGGATAATTAATGAGTCAAGGGGTTCTCTCAATTATATTTCCCTTTCAAACGCTGTCCATAAGGTTTGAGAGTAAGCAAATTTCAAAACTGGTAAACATTGCAACTTAGGTAAGATAACCTCCAGTTCTTAACTATTGTCAGTTCTGCATACTCTCAAACACGGCCCACATCCTCTTAGACACTTCTCACACTGTTTGAGAGTATCATACTTAGCGATTTTAACGACGCCCCATACTGGCAGACATGACACTTTCATTCCTTTCGCATTGAACGTTTTCTAAGACTGCAGAACGACTGCACTTCCATTCCGATCCCATGATAATCGCTTATTATTATTATTATTAGTATTATTATTATTATATACACACCTGGTAAGCTGTTAGTAGTTTCATGCGTTGGTATCCCTTTACACGAAAGTGAAGCTAGTGGCCGCGCTTTAGGTTTCGTCTGGTGGTAAATCTCCATCGCACATGGCCAGGCATACCCGGCTCCCGGCTTATATATGTATATATGCGCCTCGGTCGTGTAGTGGTTAGCGTCGCTGACTACGAATCCATCAGCCCCGGGTTCGAGACCCGGTGGCAGCCGGCGCGCAGCAAAACCCAGCTGTTCATCCTTCCACACAATAAAGAAAGTGGTTGGTAGATAAATGGGTACCCTAGGTGGCCTAGTGGTTAAGACGCTGGGCTGCTGATGGGGCGTGGTTCGGATTCCACGTTAAACTGTAGGTCTAAGGTGGAGTGAAAAGCTTGACCTTCGTCAGAATGAACAATTCGGGCGGAAGCTAACCAAAGGTTTCATATATACAGGCCCCGGGTAGGGTGATTCAAAAAAATCAAAGTTTTTTTTTTTAATTGTTCAACCTGTATGTGTGTTCCCTATGACAAAAAAGTAGTGTATGCCAAATTTGGTGAATTTTAAATAAAATTTACTATGTGCTACCAGGCGTCAAAGTTTCCCTCTTTCAATTTGTTTGTTTTTACAACTTATGATTTTATGTTTAAATGTTTATATTTCAGAATTTTTAATTAATGGTTTATATACTAGCTTGCTTTTAATTGTTGCTTGGAACTCGTAATTTTGATACCAATTAATCGATTATGGAAGCTAGGCCTAACTCACCATCACCCAGTTGCTCATTTGGGAGAAGTTCTACGAGAAAGAAACTGAAGTATGGCTAATTGGGCAGCCCTCTGCAGTACTAAAAAACATCCGTATTACCATCAGAGAAGGAAATGATGGCCCTCTTCATGCACTACAGAAATATTAAAAAGCAAGACATTAGAGAATCATGCTGCTCTACTGCGGATGATGTGCTAGCAGTTTGGAAAAAAGCAGGAATACCAGCAAAACAAAGAATACATGTAGTAGATAAAATTCAAGGAATACTGAAGGAATGACAGCTGCTTAAGAAAAACAAAGCAAACAAATTGAAAGATCACAAAAATTTAAATAATAAAGAAGAAAAATGGAAAGATAAACTGGAAAACTTATTTGACATTGCTCATGAGAATGCTATGCAGCTTATAAAAATAGAAGATGATAAGAAATTCTTGAAAATGTAACGTGAGAAGGGACGTCATGGAAAAATGGGTACCATTGATAAGGCTGTTGCTAAAAAAGAGCAAAGAGCAGCAGAAAAGCAACAACATTATGAAAAGAGGAAAGCAGAAGAAGAGATCAAAAGAAAGAAGAATGAAGAGGCTGTCATACTCACCAGTACATCATCAGAATCAGAAGAGAGTAAAAGTGATGAATCTGGTTTCTGTGCTGCACAACCTTCAACATGGAAAAGTAAGGTTGGCAAACGTAGAAAATTGTTTGATGATAAATTATTAGGAAGTCTTGATGTTGCAAAGTTGAGTGACAGAAATGCGTCTCTTTTTAATGCAAACAATCAGACATCGCTTGAATGGGACATCTGCGAACAAATAAAATGCATGTGTTTCAATACAACGGCAGCCAATACTGGTCCTAGAAATGGTGCAGCTGTTCTTCTAGAACAAAAATTCGACAACGATTTATTGTGGCTGGCATGTCGACACCATATTTGAAATTATGCTGGAAGCTGTTGTTTCAAAGTCTTTATCACCATCTTCTGGCCCAGATATAGTCCTTTTTAAGAAGTTCAGAGAAAAATGGTCAAGCATTAATAAGGAGGACTACGAAACAGCATTATCAGATCCAGATATCTATGAAAATATCATGACATCAAAGATGACATAATTATATTTGCAACAAATCAACTAGATACATTCAACCAAGAGACGATTACCTAGAACTATTGCAGTTAACAATTATTTTTTTGGGAGGTGAACCAAAAGGTGGAATCAAATTTAAACATGCAGCGGGATTCATCGGGCTAGGTGGATGGCCAAAATTACATATTCATTAAAATTTTTTATGTTCAAATCTCAGTTCAAAATTTCAGTAAAAGACAAAAAAGGACTAAAAGACATCTGTCTATTTGCTACTCGGTTATATGTAAAGGCATGGTTTACAGCTCCTGTGCCATCTTGCGCTCCTCGTCTTGCTCTGGAATTATTACAGAATCTTGTAGTCTACAAACAAATAAATGATACAATTGCATTTGTTGCTATTAAAAAACTGTTAGGTCACCTCTGGTACCTATCAGAAGAACTGGTAGCCTTGGCCTTTTATGATGATGAAGTGCCTACTGAAACTAAAAAAAATTGTAAAGGCCTTGCAAAATACAACAGAAACTCTTCCTGCAAAACGGGCTTTTCTAGATCCTGCACTTATTCCAACGAAGAAATTAGAAGATTTTGTCATCAAATACTCAAAGATTCTTTACAATAACAGAATTTAGTTCAAAATTTTTATTCAAAGATGCTAAAGAATGGCATAATGATGAAGAGTATAACTCCGCTAAGAAATCTATCAAACAGTGGAAAGTCGTGAATGATATAGCGGAAAGAGGAGTAAAATTAATGGATGAATATAATAAAATACTAACACATGATGAAGATCAAAAACAATTCTTGCTACAAGTAGTGAAAAACTACAGGGCTGTTTACCCTGATAGAAAGAAAGAAACATTGATGAAGTAAGGACAGCTAATGTCTCAAATATCATGCTAGTTTAATTATGCATGCTTGTGGTTATGGTAGGACCTACGGGGGAGCTTTCCACATTAAAAAAAAGCAATGCGCCTTGTACTGTACCCCTAGGTGGTGTGGAAAAATTTGACAATTTGAGTCGTTCTGTCAATTTTTAATTGATGGTAGCAACCCCTAAAAATTAAAAATTTGCTAAAATATTTTAGGATAGTTGGTTTTATGCTGAAATGAACCATTTAAAGGGTTGAACACATTAAAATATTAAAAAAAAATTTTACCCCCATATTTGAATCACCCTAATTTACAGGGTGTCCCATAAGTCCGGCATCATAGGAGAATTCATATTTTTCTATTTCTACAAACCATAATTCATATTTTTCTCTTTCTACAGGCCATAATGTCTGTGAGCAAGGAAGAACGAATCCAGATAATTCTACTCATAGGAAATCGGAGTCAAAGAGAGGCCGCTGCTGAATTTAACAGACTGCATCCAGACCGCGAGCCAATAACACAGAGTCGTGTTAGCAGACTTGTTGCAAAGTTTAAGGAAACAGGATCCATAGAAGATAAACCACGCAGTGGACCTTCAAGGAGTCCACTGACGATGATACAGCGACTGCTATCCTGGCTCATTTTAACAGAAGTCCCAATAAGTCTCTTCGGCGATTGTCCGCCGAGACAGGAGTGTCGAAAAGTAGCATCCATCGCCTTCTTCAGGCTCACAAATGGCATTCATATAAACTTCAGATCCTACAGAATTAAGCGAAGATGATCCCGACCGGCGGATGGAATTTTGTGAATGGGCTACGGATCAATATGCTCGGGATGCCAATTTCTCGTCCACCATTCTGTTCAGTGACGAGGCTGTTTTTTAAGGAAATGGTGAGGTAAATCAACAGAACACCCGCTACTGGTCTCAAAACAACCCTCACTGGTATACCTCTTCAAAGGAACAAGGTGCATCTCGGTGATGGTATGGTGTGGCATTTGGAAGGATCGCATCATAGGCCCCCTCTTTTCGATGAACATGTCACTGGAGGCACTACATACGTATGCTCAAGGAAGAAGCATTTCCCAGTGTCTTGAACGAAGAAGGAATTTCACAACATGTTCCGCAAGACGGCGCTCCGCCATTACAGCACCCAAGTAAGGGAATACCTGTACCAACAATTCCCTGGTCATTGGATAGGACGTCGAGGGCCTGTGGAATTGTCGCTAGAAGCCCAGATCTCACGCCACTAGATTTTTATGTCTGGGGCCACTTGAAAGCGCTGGTATACGCGGAAAAAATTAGAGTGTTGAACATTTGCGGCAGCGCATTATTGGGGCATGTAACACCTTACTCCTGATATCATTCACCGTGTGCTTGCTGACTGGGTATCACGTCTGAATTTGTGTATTGAAAAAAATGGTGGACATATTGAGCACGTTCTGTAAATAAAGCTTTTGTTGCCTTTTTTTATTATTTTTCCTATGATGCCGACTTATGGACACCCTGTTGTATATATATATATATATATATATATATATATATATACTCAATTATGTTTTAAGGATTTGGACTTGTAGGCATGACAGGTTTTTTCGTTTATCAAACTTCTGGAAAATTTTAAATTTTTGTAACCATCAGAGGATGAAGAAAAGTGAAGCTCTATAATAAAGTTTTATTCATGAATGACCAAAACTAAAATAGTTTGATTAAGAGAAAAAATTTCTGGTTAAAATTACATCCCCTTCGAAAATTTTATTTTAAGCAATGTATAAAATAGGCCGAACATCAAATGTGATTTAGTTAAAATAATTTTGTGTTAAAACAAACTGGACGAAAATTAAAATCTGAATTTAATAATATTTCTTAAAAGTTGAAGACGAAAGAATTACAAAATTGTCAAAATTAAGAGAATATTTTGTAAGTTGATCCAAAATCAGGAAGAGGAAGGCGTACTTTTTTTTTTTTTTAGAAATTTTGATTAAAGCTCCTTAAATTCTGCCAGGGTATATGCCCTTGAGCGAGCCACACGCTCGTATATCAATGAAAAACTATAGACCAACTGTAGACCAACTCGTGTCGTTCATACATACTCATCATCCTCTCAGGCTTTTCGGAGGGGACATATATATATATATATATATATATATATATATATATATATATACCCATTTGATTGAAGAGACATTTCATGGACACTAAGAAACTAACAGTTTAACTTAATTAAACTAACCTTAACATACTGTAAGTTAATTTAATTTATGATACAATAACTTGTCGATTTTATGTCACGTTGATCAGGTGTCGTTAGCCCGATTTTGTCGATTAAGTTCTGTTATTATTTTAGTGTCGATGAAATTTCCCGTTGACAAAATGTCCGTAGAATTTGGTTCGAACGTTTTTTCAATTTAACCAATTCGCTGAAAACATACGTATGTTCAATCAAAACACGCTTACACACATACATACACACGTTTGGCTTCCCTACAAAACCGCGACATTTTCACATTTTATTATATATTCATTTCTGTATTGCGATACTTACCCAGTTTTAAGAAACTAAGAACTCTAACCAAACCTAATTTAACTTTACCTAACCTAACCTAAACTTATTTATATCTTTTTTTTTCATGATAAAAGACGGCATTCATAAAGGTAATTAATTCACTGCCACACAACAAATGTTCGGATACGCACGTTCGTCGCGACGGGTTCTGTATGTATCCTCAAAAATGTCGCGGGTCCGTAAATAATACACCACACACTACAAATTTAGGCTTGAACATCGTCAATAATATATACAGGATGTTCCATAAGTCCGGTCTCATAGGAAAATTTATTTTAAAATAAATTTACGAGTAATACACTAGAACTAAGGAGTAATACACTCCTCAGGAAAAAGCCTCCGCCTTTTCTTTAGGAATGTAAATTACTTCCATATTAGCCATTACGTATTATTCTACCTGTAACCAAAAAAAAAGGTCCCAAAACGACATCATTTGAACATTTGGTTTTAATTCTAATGTATTACTTTTGTAAATTTAATTCAAAATTAATTTTTCCACAAGATCCGACTTATGCGACACCCTGTATATATATATATATATATATATATAATATATATATATATATGATAACGTTCATTTGCCAAAAAAAGTTCGCCTAGAGATATACAATTTTGTATACAAAATGACCGACTAATGATTCACTTTTGTTTAAGAAATTTTATTATTTGTTACGAAAAAAAATAAATAAGATAAAATAAAATAAAATATTCAAAGGAAAATAGAATATTACCAATTAGTAAATTTTTTATGTTCTTTTGAAATTTTATGTTTCTTGGCGAACTTTTTTCCGAATCTTTACAAATTATATTTGATATGAATCTTAAAAGGTTTATTTTGAGATCGGAATGCGAGTGTCACCGTTTTTTGTGGTAGAAAACGAAACCTGTTTACGTGTTCTACGTTACAAACCGATAATTCCCGAGCTTGGAGTTCGAATTGCCCCCTTCCCCCCGAGTGTTGCCCCCCTCACCCGAGCCCCTCGCCGCGCGCCCTCTTCCTCATTTCCCTTTCACGAACGGAGTCTCGTCAGTACTCTTATTGTCACTACCACCAAACTCACACACAAACCTAGAAATTACGCTATTTGCGTAAGATGCCACCTCGACTGGCAAACATCGAGATTTGTATTCACCGTCACTCGCATTCAATATTATGCAATCTTTTGCGATTGTTATACTGGATATTTGTTCATTTTGTTTGCTTGTTTAAAAAAAATATATATTTTTTAACATTAATATTTTTTTAGTATATTTATTAGAAGCGAACCATTTATTTAACACTTATTATTACTGAAAATTTCAATTATCTTTTTTAATCAAATTATGGAAATATTTCGTTAATTTTAACGAAATAAATAAATAAGTAACAATAAATTAAGTTCATTTAAGTCATGTCTAAATTTAACGCGTGAAGTCAAGCCGAATTTTCTGGAATTTAATTTCTATTAATTTTATTTAACCGCAATATTTACATGTCCACATCGTAACGTACAAAAATAAGTAAATTTTTTTACCCTTACTGGACTCAACCGGCGTTCGTAAGGGGGATTACGACATCTGATCGACTAAACATTTATCAACAGCATATTGTGGGTTAGATTAAGTTAGGTTAGGGTAAGTCATTGTTTGTTTAGAGTGTCGATGTTATGGTCTCGTCGATTCGATATATCCTTCCTAAGATATCCATCACTGAACGTACGGAGTACTCTTCTCGCTACGCCATTCGGAGTTGTGACTTCGCTTGACAGATTTGGTATTTATAATTTTTCTCTGTATTACAATTTTATTAAAAATGTTTAGGGGAAGATTACACGCATTTAAAAACTTTGTATGTAAAAGAAAAATGCACTTTGAAAATACAACAGCTAACGTCAAATTTAAAAAAATATATATGCTGTATGGAAAGCTCAATTTAAAAAAAAAAAATTATAATGACGAAACTTTTTATACTTGTATCAAAAACATTTTAAATAAACTAATTATTTTATAAAAAAATTGCAATTTTGCTCATTATGACTACAACATTGTGTGATTTTAAGCAAATAAATATAGGTAAGAAGTGATTTGTTTATTAAAAAAAAAAGTAAGATAAACCCTTATAGGCATAGAATGAGCTCGATCAAGACAATTTCTACAGCAGTTCATCAGTGACGCACAAGATACAGTTGGTCATTGGTAATAAAGGAGGACACAATGAACACTTGCTGCATTAGTGTTTTATTCAATTAGTTTTTATTTATTGTAAGCTTCAGTTTTTAATTTTATATTTTAACAACTATTGTTCAAGTTGAATTTGTAAAAAGACTACTCATTCGATTTAAATAAACTACCTCTCATTTTAACGACAATACAATATAAATGGTTTAAATATGATTTCTGTTTCATTTAATTATTCATTGGAATTGTGGTTTTGTTGGACCGGTGAAAAAAATTATTATTATTATTATTATTGAATGAAAGACTTCTTTCTGATTCAAACTTAATTTTGCGTTATTTGGTGATATATATATATATATATATATATATATATATATATATATATCTATATATATATATATATATATTATATATATATATATATATTGCACCTCGTGGTGTAGTGGTTAACATTGTTGACTACAAATCCACTGGCACCGGGTGCGATACCCGGTGATGGCAGTCGGCGCGCAGCAAACCCAGCTGTTCATTCTTCCATACAATAAAATTGGTTGGTAGATAAATGAGTACCCTGTGTAGCCTAGTGATTAAGACGCTGAGCTGCTGATCGGGAGATCATGAGATCGAGTCCGGCGAGGACTTTGTAATTTCTAACAACCCGTGATGGGCCCTGGTTCAGATTCCACGTTAAGCTGTAGGTCTGAGGTGGAGCAACAAGTTTGACCTTCATCAGAATAAACAATTCATTCGGGCGGAGGCGAAACCAAGGTAACCAAGGTTAAATATGTATTTTTAAAGTACCGTTGATCATTTGGAACGGATGCAATTGTATATTAGAATATTAAAGGGAAGAAGTTTAGATATACTTAGTCAGGAATTATGATAAATAATTCAATGTACGTGGTATCATATCACTTTGGGGGATGGGGAAATACACACACACACACACACACACACACACACACACACAGTATATAATTTTATATATCATTCCTTCTTCTTCTCTTGACATTCTTGGCGTTTCCTTTTCTCGTGATCTTTCCTGGAAAGATCACATATACTCTCTTTTTGAAACAGCTTCTAAGAGGTTAGGTGTGCTGTACCGCCTCCGTGGTTTCTTCACCCCCACTCAGTTGCTGCCTCTGTATAGGGATCTTGTTCGCCCCTGTATAGGGGTCTTGTTCGCCCCTGTATGGAGTATGCTTCTCATGTGTTGGGTGGTTCAACCCACACAGCCGTACTTGACCGAGTGGAATCAAAGGCTTTTCGTCTCATCAATTCCCTGCCTCTTACTGATTGTCTCCAATTTCTCTCTCTTCGCCGCAATGTTGCCTCACTCTCTCTTTACCATCGCTATTATAACGGACATTGCTCTTCTGAACTCTTTAACTTCATGCCTCCTCCTTTGAGGAGAGCACGCAGTACCAGACTTTCTACACTTTCTCATTCCTTTTCTCTCCAACTATCTAATGCAAGGGGGTTAATCGGTATCTTCATCGGTATCTTTCATCTGGAACAATCTTCCTCAATCCATTTTTCCTCCTGTCCATGACCTCCCATCTTTCAAACGCAAAGTGTGTAGGCATCTCGAAAACCCCGGACCTTGATTTTGGCTCTCTTCTTCTATGGGAAGAAGAGAGCTTTTGCAGGCATTTGCCCTTGGCCCCTCCTTACTACATAAAAAATAAATTTAAAAAAAAATATATATATATATATATATATATTATACGAATATACGCAGTGTAATCGTACGTGTTATTACAAAATAAAAGGTACTACAAACTTAAGTAAACTTACTGTAAAAAGTTAAAATTATAATTCTAAAGGTAAACTGCTGTCAAACTTTAATTTCAAGTATCTGACGAGAAAACTTCAAAAATTTCGCAAGTGCTGCTTCTTTTTAATTTATAATTTTAACTTTTTAGCTTTTTTAAGTTTGATATATATATATATATATATATATATATATATATATATATATATATATATATATATATATAGGGTGAACCAAATGTAGGTGGACAGTAAATGATAACGTTTATTTTGAGAATACATATTTAATTTTTTTTGTATACTATAATACAAAATAAATTTAAATAAATTTAGTTATAATATTTAATATAATAAACACAAACACCATAGTTATAATGAACACCATAGTTATAATATAATATAACACAAACCGTATTCAACCTACTGTCCACCTACTTTTGGTTCACCGTGTATATATATAATTTTATATATATTATATATATAATTATATATATATATATATATATATATATAATTATATATATATATATATTATATATATAATTATATATATATATATATATATATATATATATATAATTATATATATATATATATATATATATAATTATATATATATATATATATATATATATATATATATATAATTATATATATATATATACGCATTATTGATTAAAAACTGTAAAAATGAAGTAGCTACACCTTTATACTGGATATGGAGAAGATCCCTAGACACTGGAGAAATACCGAGCATCTATATATACAGTATAAAGGAGGGGACAGATCTCAAGCAAAGAACTATAGCCCAATGTCATTGATTGACGTCCCACCTCACCAAAGTATTTGAAAGAATAGTTTGAGAGAAAATTTAGGATTTCTTGGAGACACTGGAAAGATTCAACGAAAATCAACACGGATTCCGATCAGGTAGATCATGCCTATTCACGACTAATAGAACAGTACAACAATATCCTAAATGCACTGGAAGACAATGACAACTACGATGTCATATACACAGATTTTGCTAAAGCTTTCGACAGATGTGATTACGGTATAATAACACATAAAATGAAATATATGGGAATAACAGGCAAAGTGGGAAAATGGATCTACAACTTCCTCAGAGAACGTCTACAGGTCCTCAAAATTCAAGGTATATCATCATCAGAATCGGAGGTACGCAGCTCAGTACCACAAGGGACAGTACTGGCCCCATTCCTGTTCATTATCATGCTGACAGACAGTGCTGTGCTCGTTACTTTATAAATGTAATGCTGTTCCCGTTACCACAGTCTAAATGTAACGCCGTTATCGTTACAGTTACCATTTTTAAAAAGTAACGAGTAACGGCACCGTTACTAGTTACCGTTACTTTTAATGAAATGTAAATATATTATATATGCGCATAGGTATATTATAATTTATATATACTACATAAAATATTATATTATATAAACATTCGTTTGTGCGAGTATGTGTTGGTTTGTATCCACTGGTTAATGCATAGGCTATGAAGTCTGTGCATGCCTTCACTGCAAGATTTATTACTAGGAATTACAACATAACAGAGGACATAGCATATTATTGATACTAATTTACTAAGCTAGACTATAGCAGGAAAGTTTAGTTTTGCAAAACAACAATACGAAATACTAAAAAAATGAATCAAATGAGTTATTGTGCATGGCAATGATAATTGAAACTTATTAGCTAAATATACAAACTTAAGAACTATTATTCAAAAGATCTTTATTGGCCTTTAAGAAAACAAGCTTCTCAAAAGTTGCATCCAAGAGCGAGACTTGTTTCGGAAGCAGTATATCCTTCCCAACTGAAAAAACTCGCTCAACAGCGGCACTAGATGGTATAGGAGTGTTAAGTTTAATAAACATATTTTTAAAGTTAGTGGATACTGGATGGGAAGGATGCAGAGCTAACGTGCCGTGAAGGCCCAGAGAAGAGGAATGACGAAACCTCTGTTGAACTTAGGTCCCTCCCTGCTCCAGGGTTCTTCGCCTTTTTACTTTGGCAGTGCTGTCAGTGTAGGGAGAGAGGGTGGATTGGGGTAGGCTGCCAGCATACCAACGGCCAACATGCACACCTCGCTCATAGTGAAGGGACAAATTTTTAACGGTTAATGAATGAGTGAGGATCGAAAGAAACTAATTGCGAGCTACGATAAAAAAAAATAACGAGTAACGACTAACGAATGTATTTCCCTAAAAAAGTAAAATTGTTACTGAAAGAGTTACTTCATTTGAAATGTAACGCGGTTACTGCTACCGTTACTAAAAAAGTACCGCGTTACGTAACGGCCGTTACTTGTAACGCGTTACTGCCCAGCTCTGCTAACAGACATAGACAGCGGAGTAAACAGCAACAGTATAGTAACATCCTTTGCAGACGATACAAAGATCAGCAGAAAAATCAGCTGTAAATGAAGTGGAGGCCTTGCAGAGGGACACGAACAAAATATACGGGGCTCCAATAAACCTTAGCCCCCACCCACCCCCACCCGCCCATGGCCTAAACCATTAGAGGTACAGTAAAACTAAACATACCTTACAAAAGAGAATTTAATCCTGCATTTAATGAGAAACAATTAAAACTTGGTGTTCCCGCCATTGGCTTCCAAGACAGCCTGAATTCGCTTTGGGTAGCTTGCCAAAAGTGACGTGAATAGATCTTGATCGTTACGCAAATTTGCTAAAACAGTTTCAATGTGTTGCGTCATTGTATCCTTCGAAAGTCGATTTGCTGCAGGTTCTTCAAACAAGAGACATTCAACCTTGTCCTTTATAACTGATCCAATGTGTTCACAGACGTTCAGGTCAGGAGAATTTCCTGGCCATTCTTCATTTCCAAAGAAATCGATCTCATGGCTCCGCAACAACTGTTGAGTGGCTAATGCCTTAAAGCAGGGGGCCTTATCGTGCAGAAGTGTGACCTGATCGACATCCATAACATCGTTTGGGTTTCTTAGAAAAGGAATGACATGCTGGGATAGAATAATATCACGAAAATACTGTCCATCCCAACTCTGACCATTTGGCTTCAGCACCCACATGAGCTTCTTTGCAGTGAACAAAACAAACACACCAACACAGTCTGGACTTTTTAATAATTCGCGATAATGTTCATTGTCATCGATTTCATCTGTGTTGTGGCCCACACTCGATCATTTGGTAGTTAGGCCGACGTGTTACGTTAACAAAAAATTCATCGGAGACAGCTAAATGCATGAAATCATCCACATCCCAATCTTCAAGATAATGGGCAAACCACATTCTGTCATCGATGTTAAGTTGAGTTTTTCTTGGCTTTGGAAGTTCATGCCAAGGCTTTAAACCTTGCCTATGACGGTACAGTCGAATGATCTCACCACTACGATCTTTCCTCTCAACACTTCGATCTCTCTAGAAAGTTTAGCACAGTTGTTTTCCGCTACGCGTACCGCTTTCAATGATGTCCTTTGTTTCCTGAGAGAGTGGCAAATTTGGTTGTATCCATTTCACATTCATCCAAAGTTTTATTCCAATTTCTTTTGACGAAGTCCTCACTTCTTCGCAACTTTTTGGCAACCCATGAACGTGTTATAAAGGTGGCTCCAGCATCACGAGACTTCCGAATGTTATTGCTCGATGCGATCTATCACACGTTGCCTCTCCGAATCACCAATTATTGAGAAGCCATTATATTATCACTTTATCAGCTAGAGTAATTTTAATACCTGCAATAAATAAAAGAATTTATATATTTTTATAATCACTAAAACTATTTCGATATATGTAAACATGTAAGCTGCAATCGGGGGGGGGGGGGGGGGCTAAGGTTTTTTGGAACCCCTTACAAATGGTCAGAAGACAACAACATGACATTTAACACCGATGAAATGTCAGCTCCTGAGATACGGTAGAAAAAAGGAACTTAGACTGCACATTATGCTCCAGATAGACAGGAAATTCAGAGAAGCACGAAAGCGATCGATCTGGGGGTAATAATGACCGATGATGCGAAATTCGAAACACAAAATCAGATAGCGACAAATAAAGCAAAAAAAAGTCGCGGGACAGGTACTAAGAACGTTCAAAAGAAGGGACAGGACAGTAATAATTCCCCTGCTAAAAACACTGATTATACCAAAACTTGAATACTGCTCAGTTTTGACGTCCCCATATAAAAAGGAAGAAACTAATAAACTAGAAGAAACGCAGAGACATTTCACAGCCAAGATTGATGGCTGAAGAAGAAGAGAGAGGTACACCATAATCTACATATGGAAAATGATAAAAAAACTGGTACCAAACCTAAAACTAAACCCAATTACCAATTAGCATTCAACAACACTGGAAAATAGGAAAGGCAGAATGTGTAGTGTTCCCAAATTAAAGGCCCGACAAGGGACCTCCTTAACACTGAAAGAAAATAGCTTGGTTGTCAGGGGGCCACGACTTTTTAGCCAGCTTCCAAAGGACCTCAGAAACGTTACAGGGGTCAAAGTTGAAGTCTTCAGGAGAAGACTAGATGCCTGGCTGAGGACGGTACCAGATGAGCCGGGTGTATCTGGCTATGTACGGTGGAGAGCGCAAGAAAGCAACTCGCTCCTCCACCAAGCCAGACCTAGAGGCTTGACCTTCGTGTGAAGAGACCCAACGCACGGAACAGCAACGAGGTGTATATATATATATATATATATATATATATATATATATATATTGTGTAAAAGAACGACGCTTGTGTAGAAGAGCGTTCCGCACAAGATGAGGAGGGAGAACGAACAATTAAAAATGAGGTACCACCGTGGTACCTCATTTTTCATTTGTTCGTTCTTCTACCAAGCGTGTTGTGTTGTTTGCAGTTATATATATATATATATATATATATATATATATACAGGTGTCCCCAAAAAAAAATATATACTCTTTATAGCATCATATATTTTATAATTTAAAACCAAACCAAACATATATTGTTATAGCAATTGCCAATGAAGGTAAATTAGTAATCTAAGTGATCAAAAGTTTATAGCGAGTTGTTTGCATATAAATTTAATTAACTACGCAAGTGCTCAAAATGTTCTCCGGCGGCATGAATGCACTTTTGATGCGTCGACTAACTTATTCGCAGACATGGACTATGTGGATGCTGTGATGGTCCCGCACTTTTTCCTAATTGCAATCCTTAAGGTGTTCGAGTGTTGCAGGTCTTGTACCATAAACTGCATCCTTCAGGTAGCCCCACAAGTAAAATCAAGTGGAGTCAAGTCCGGTGAACGTGGAGGATACTCACGCTTCTCTTCGTCCTATCCAACGGTTAGGCAACGTTTCATCGAGGTACCTTCTGACATCACAATTCTAACAATGCCCCACCAATTTTGCTGATTTAATTCTAACACCTGTTTTTAGTAACTTTGGTGTGCTGATTTCAAAAATCACCTTAGTGTTTGCCTATCACGTCAGGTTTTCGAGCAATCAATACGGATATTTTGGAGATATCACATTTTGGCAGGGTTATGCCCAATTTTTTTCTTTTCAAAAAAATAATTTTTACATACTCAGAATCAGCATGGAAAAGTAAACAATTGTGCACGGAGTGAACTTAATATACAATGGTAATATGACAAAGTGATTAAAAGTGTTTAATAAGCAAAAAATGAATCCATGATCATGACGTCACGCTCACATCTGGGGAAATCACAGATACCCAAGATTTTAATATGTTGTACATGACCTTCAGATTTAATGCACAGATTTGCTTATTCCACAGATAAAATTTTAACAGCAAACAGCTGTTAACAGGTCTCAAAAATCATCAATTTTTGATAAGCGCCCTTCATGGATCACCCAAAATAGGCATATTGCATTGCACGAAAACCTGATGTGATGGACAAAATCTAAGGAGATTTTTGAAATCAGCACATCAATATTATCCAGAAACAGGTCTTAGAATTAAATCAGCAGAATTTTTTTTTTTTTTTTGTTGGGCAGTGTAATGAGGGGGGGGCTCCATCTTGTTGAAATTAAAAGTCGTCGTTTCCAAACAACTTCCGAACTGCAGGTATAATTTCTGTACGCGCATGTCGAGATATGCGGCACCGGTTAACTGTCACATTAAAAAAATGATCCAACCAAACCCCTGGATGATAAAACCACGCCATGCTGTTAATCCTGGTAAATTAACATGTTTATCCACATAAGCGTTGGATTATCAAGTGACCAGTACCTGCAGTTGTGTCGATTTACTGTGCCATTCAGCTTGAAGGTAGCTTCATCAGACCACACGATTTTGTTGTATTGAAAGTGCATTCATGCCGCCGAGAACATTTTGAGCACTTGGCGTAGTTAATTAAAGTTTATATGCAAACAACTCGCTATAACATTTTGATCACTTAGATTACTAATTTACCTTTCATTGGCAATTGCTATAACAATATATTGTTTGGTTTTTTTTAATTATAAAATATATGATGCTATAAAGAGTATATAGTTTTTTTGGGACACCCTATATATATATATATATATATATATTATATATATATAAAAGAGCGAGAGACGAACGGTATGGTTTTATAAGTAAACCGTATGGATCACCTGAAGATCAGGGCCCCCAGCATCCGATAGTTAGTTATAAGGGTAACTAACGAAAATATCACGACTTAATCTAACCAATCGTTAGGTTAACTGTATGGCCTTGACGATTGGTTAGGTTAACTAATGCTACCTAAAGAAGGCTGGGGGGCCCTGATCTTCAGGTGATCCAAATATTTTAATAATTGTATATCTATTTTTTTTATTAAAATAAGCCACGAGGGTCTTGAAATTTTAATGAAATTTTTTTTTGTTTACTCTGTTGAAGAAACATCATCATAATTTCTTTTTTTAATATTTTCTATCGGATTGAGTTCTACTTTGATGTAAATAACTCGTAATGAATTTAGAGTGTTTCTTAATCTTTAAGGATTTATTTACTTATTTGCTAAAGCCATTCCCAGACCCCCAACACAAAAATGGTACTGTATTACTCTCTATTACTCTGTATGCTCTTTTTGCTCGTAAAAATGTATTTAAAATAAAACTATTTTTTATTTCACTAAGTACGAGAAACCAAAATCTGCAGAATTAATACGATAGAAATTTTATACGTTCTCAAAAATTATGCAGCATAGCAAAGGCTTCTTTCTATATAACGTACATGAAATTGAAGAATACGAACCCAGAAAAATACAAAATACAAAATCAGCTTTTATATATATATATATATATATATATATATATATATTATATATATATATATAGGGATGAATTTCACAATTAAACGTGAAATGAATGAATGCTGCAAACCCACAAGGAAAAGAAAAACGATTCCAAGGCCTTTTGTGTATTCAGAGCTACACCTCGTCATTCCCTGACGAGGTGTAGCTCTGAATAAACGAAAGGCCTTGGAATCGTTTTTCTTTTTCCTTGTGGGTTTGCAGCATATATATATATATATATATATATGTATATATATATATATATATATATATAAAATTTAGTGGTGGACCGGATGTCAGTTTTTCAACATATGCGGATGCGGATTTTTTATTTCAATATCCGCGGATGCGGATATTTAGTTAATCTATCAATATAATATAGAATTATGAATATATGACATAATTTTTCAAATTTCGTGATATTACTATTATGGCAGGCAATGCATAAGAATTAAAATTAATATTAATGTTTTCATTATGATAAAAATAACTTTCTCAAGAGTTTCAGCCACAGATAACACTGGTATGCATATGAAATTTTTTTGTCTGCTGTGACGGTTTTTTCAACTCATATTATATAATTCGACCATGCTGAATTCGAAAATGACATTGGTTTTCCTGAATCAGGTCAGGTGTTTTCTCTATTGGCCATTTATTATAAGTCCAATTTTATCCCCAAATTTATTGATTTTTTTAGCTTAAACACTGTAGATACGAGTAATATTATAAGAACACTCGTGAAAAATGAAAACATTGTGTGAATAAATACTTTTATTCATACAATGAATATGGAAAAAAGTTTATTGAGGAAGGAATGAAGTTTTTTTGGCTTTCCGTCTGTGTTTTTCTTCGGGCACGTCTCGCTTCAAACACCAGCAATAGTCCGCCAGCATATTGATATCCCAGTTTCCCTGGTACCTCTCTTCCATTATTTTGATATCTTGGTGAAATCGTTCACCCTGTTCCTCACTATAATCCCCGCAATTTTCAGGAAAATAGTCCAAGTGGGACCACAAAAAGTGCATTTTTATGGACATGCGCGACCCATGAGCTTTGAAAGCTTCCATCAAGTTTTCGACAACGGACTCGTATTCTGGACTTCTACGCTTGCCAAGAAAATCAGTGACAACTGATTTGAATGCCTGCCAGGCATTCTTCTCAGTTGGAGTCATTGCGTTTTCGAACTGAGTATCCTTGATCAAAGTTCGAATTTGAGGACCATCAAAAACCCCAGCATTTAGTTTAGCATCAGATATATGAGGAAATTTACTCTCGAGATATCGGAATGCTGAACCCTCCTTATTCATTGATTTGATGAAATTTTTCATCAAGCCCAGCTTAATATGAAGTGGTGGGAGCAAAATTTTTGTTGGTGGTACAAGGGGCACTGAAACGACATTATGCGACCCAGGTTCAAAATTCTCTCTGGATGCCCATTCACGCTGTGCATAGTGCTTCTCATCCGCTCGGCTATCCATTTGCAGAGGAAACATGGGTATTTCGTGTATCCCCCTTGCATTCCCAATACAAATGACACAATCTGAAAAAAATGAAATATTTAAAGAATTTAGAGAATTTGTTCTATCAGATAAAAAAATCTATGCATTGGACTGTATCACTTCTGTGGGGAAGTTAAGTGTTCTTATACGCTCTCAAATAACCTTTGGAAAAACAACATAGTCAATAGCAATAGTTTACTTATGATATTAGTATTACCTTCAAATCTCCACAGATCCTCCAGTTATGTTGGTCGTATACGAGAGCATCCAGTAAAATTTTCATGTTATCGTAGCTCTCAGTAAGTTGTACGGAATGTGCTACAGGGATTGATGCAACCCTATTCCCAATGTTGAGAAGTACTGCTTTCAAACTTCGTTTAGACGAGTCTATAAATAGCCTCCATTCTGATGCGTTATATGGCAGGCCCAAGGATTTGATTAGCCCCTCAACATTGCAGCAGTACACTAAGGAAGAGGTATTTTCGTGCACTGCAAAAAACTTGTGGAATTCTTCCTCTCGTTTCCTATACCAGGAGAATGTTGTTCCCGGAGCCAGCAAGTTGTCCTCTCGAAGTCGTGAGCCCAAGATCTCGGCAGCTAATTTGGAAAGTCCTAAATCCCTGGTAAGATCATTAAGTTTGGCCTGGTTGAGAGGCCTTGGCTCATTTGAAGCGGTATTTTGAGGTATATACGACTGGGACTGGTCATTGGCATTGGTCATTGATTCATCATCAGAATCATCGAAGTCCAGGGTTTGAGGTGGGTCGGGTATTGGAATTCCAGGACCATGGGGTACAGGTCTCATAGCAGAAGGAATGTCAGGGTATACAACAATGTGTTTATTCTTCTTGTTAACTCCTGAAAATAGAAACACAGAAACATGGATATAAAATTTGCATATGAAATAGAAGAAGCATTCAGACAGTGGCGGCTCGTGAGGGAAGGCTGCGGTCTGTAAGATATGAAATAGGTCGATGGAGTCTGTATATTTTCTTTCTTTTTCATTCATATTGTCTCTTCGGGGACAATATGAATGAAAAGAAAGAAAATATACAATCATTGTATATGTAAATGTAACTTATATAACAATATGTATGTGTAAATGTATTTTCTATAACAATATGTATATGTAAATGTATGATTACCATTATGGTGAATATTATGCTATATATGGTGAATATTACATTATGGTGAATATTATGTCAAGTTTCATACGAGGATTTCAAAATATTTAAGAAAAATAAATTTATAAGCCACCTTGGAGGTTTGTCATGCAGAAATAGCAATCTGTCACGTGATCCTTTCCTTCTCTCCAAATCATGGGAATTCCAAAAGGCAAAGATTTCGCTCTGCCTTTGCTCCATCTTCTCAAATTTTCAATGCACGTCTTGCAGCACATATGAGGGGCGAAATTTTTGTCCTGGTCCCCTAGCTTAATTCCAAAGTATGCTCTATACAGTGTCTTCACAAATTTAGTGATTTGGGACTGGTTATTTGGCATGGTAGCCGTCCCACATATGTAGCAGAATCTATTGGGATCATTTTTACACGCTCTATTCATTATGAAATATTTTATCTATATGCCTGAAAAGTAGAAAAAGATATTATACAAGTGAAACAAGTGATGATAGATGTTACTGTTCCAATTCCGCTTTGACAAAATCACGAAAAATTCTATTTTACTTATGAGGCCATAGCCGGATAACCTGAGCTGATTGAGAAAAACGGATTGCAGATTCGAAATCAGCAGGAAAAACCCTATAAGAATCACGTACAAAACCCTTGACAGCAAAATTGATGCATACCAGTGTAATTAAATGAAACAAATTTCATTCAATTTTCAATTGCTAATTTTAGAAACTACAAATTTTGCAATGTGTTTGCTATAGAAAATTAGCATTTTTATTTTTGCTAAAGAATTTACTATTTTTTGTATTTATTTACAATAATCTTGTTCGTAACACGATAGACTGCTTGGTCTTATACGAACAATTTCATTCTGAAAAGTTACTGTGTTGCTGTGAAAAAAAAAATCAGTGGAGTACGCGTACACAGCTGCACAGGCAGTGTTTGTTGATTTAATGGTATTTATATTTTGAGGTTTATATATTTGTTTGTTCATTAATAATTAATACTTTACATGAAATGTGCATGACTGGGCCTTATAAGCTAATTTAATTGTAAATTGCATAATTTCTTAGAGGTAATATCCGCATAACATCCGCAGTCAGAAGTGCGGATGCGGATGTTAAAATTGATGTGGATATCCGGTCCCCCACTAATATATATATATATAAAATAACGCACTGTCGTGATGAAGTATGAAGAACGAAACCACTCTTCAGGAAGACGTAAATTTTTATTTCTAACACCAATGCAGTTTCGGCTCCTCGCGAGCCCTTGTCAATTGGTAATGATCGTATAAACAGAGAACAGAGTTTATATAAACCTGGAAGTTAATTATCAGGGATTAGCTGACTGAACCTTCCCATCCTCTTCTCAGAGGATAGTTAAGTGACTCCTCCGACCCAGCTTTGACCTGATGGATGTACTTGTGTTGCTTGAGGATTTTTGGAGGGTAATATTACAAAATTCTTAATTTTATTACATATAATTTTGTTAAAAGAGAAAAATGAACCATGGTTCATTTTACTTATCTTCTTGTGGTTCTCAAAGCAATTGTCAGTGGATGTCGGGGTTGAAAAAAGGCAGGAAGGGGGAAGAGGCTCGCGGTATTGCAATTGCATCATCGTAGTGTTGCGAGTCTCATCCCTTTACAATGTTGTATGTTGTAAAGAGGAAGGGATCACCCAATTACAACTGCATCTTCATTCGGACCAAACGTTAGAATACTGCTCTCTTGGCTTGCTTCCCTGGTACCTGGTAGATATATGAGGTGACCTCAACACCTGCTGTACTGTGACGGTCTTGTATGCGTTCATGAACTAGGCTCATGTTATCAATGGTTATATCGAATTAATCTCCGGACAGTGCAGTTAAATCCTTTTTTTTTTTTTTTCCCAAATACGTATCTTTGTGCAAGTCTAACAATGCCCAAAACTGATTTGCGAGAATAACAGGTTCCACGCTACCCGATTGCTATACCAAGGAGATGACATTTTGGCATTTTCATGTGCCCGAAGAAGATCCTGTGATGATGAGCTGACCAAGCGCTCATTTTCAAACATCGATGATGATAACTTGGCACCTTCATCACGCAGTATCTCTTTGAGATATGGTGTGATGAAGGTGACGAAGGAAGTTCCGAAGGTTCTTGTTTGTATTAAGTATTACGACGACGTCTCAACGTTTCAAGCCCAAAAATAAAGGAAATTTTTAAGCGTAGTATGAGCAAGTCTTATACGTCAAATCAAGTTCAATTAAAGGTGCAACGTTACTCAAATGACCTTCATATTTGTTTTTAACTAAATGAGAAGCAGAGAACTATTTCAGCTTCAGTATCGAGATATCACAGACTTTATTCACTTCTTAATGGAATGAATCTTCTTCAGTTTTCTATTTTAATAATGAAGAAGTTTGTAATTTTTTGTAATTTTATTACCGCTCCCCATTTATAATTTTTTGGGGGAGAACGGATGTCTAAATTTTATGGAAATAAAATAAAATAACGTTTTAAGCACATAATTCCGAAACGTAATAGCACTGATACTAATAACTTACTAATTATCTTAAAGGAATTATAATAGAATTCATCAATTTGCCTGACTGCTCTCTATAATTCATTATCAGAATTTAAAATGGATTCAGACTTCAATATGGATTTGTGAGACAGTTTTTCCGATTCGATTTTCTCCTTCGCAAATGGAAACAAAGATTTTGATCAGAGTGGGACTGGAATCAATCCCTTAATAGTTTAAAGGACACTCAAACTCCCCTTCCCTCTTCGTAGAATTTTGATTTTCAAGTCTCTTGTTTCCGAAAACTTTTATTATTATTATTATTATTATTATTATTATATATATATATATATATATATATGGTGTTTCAAGAGTCCGTCCCCACAGGGATTTCAGATTATTAATTATATATATATATATAACAATAATAAAAGTTTTCGGAAACAAGAGACTTGAAAATCAAAATTTGGCACCTCGGTGGTGTAGTGGTTAGCGTCGCTGACTACGAATCCATCGGCCCCGTGTTCGAGACCCGACGGCAGCCGGCGCGCAGCAAAACCCAGCTATTCATCCTTCCACACAATAAAGAAAGTGGTTGGTAGATAAATGGGTACCCTAGGTGGCCTAGTGGTTAAGACGCTGGGCTGCTGATGGGGCGTGGTTCGGATTCCACGTTAAACTGTAGGTCTAAGGTGGAGTAAAAAGCTTGACCTTCGTCAGAATGAACAATTCGCTAACCATAGGTTTTATATATATATATATATATATATATATATATATATATATATATATATATATAGGGTGTCCCGTAAGTCTGGAACCATAGGGCAAAATGATAAAAACGGCAATAAAAACGCCGAAGAGACGTTTGGGGACTGTTTGTGAAATGAGCGAGGATGGTAGCTCGGCTGTGTCATCGTCGGTGGATGTCCTCGGAGGTCCACTGCGTGGTTTATCTCCTATGGATCCCGTTTCCCTGAACTTTGCTACAAGTTTGCCAACACAGCCGTGTGTTATCGGCGCGCGATCCGGATGCAATCTGTTAAATTCCTCAGCGACCTCCCTCTGACTCCGATTTCCTACGAGCAGAATTACCTGGATGCGTTCTTCCTTACTCAAAGACATCATGGGCACTTGCATAAACGGAAAAACATGAATGACTTATTTTACCCTATGGTTCCAGTTTTATGGGACACCATATATATATGGGGTGTTTCAAGAGTCCGTCCCCACAGGGATTTCAGATTATTTCTTATTATTAATTATATATATATATATATATATATATATATATAATATATATATATATATATATATATATATATATAGTCATGCGGTTTGCTTCTACAAAGCTTCAATTTAATATTTAGGAGAAATCCAATGACAAGGAGTAATGTAAATGCCATGAAAAGTCTTCTTTAATGCGCAACGTTTCGAGCAATACGCTCATCATCAGGCTAGATAATAACAATATGAAATTAGAATCAATAAATAAATGTGAACAAGACAAAAGAATTTCTATAAAACCTATTCATTAAAAGCAAATTTTAAAAAGACTAAAAGAAGAGGGTTAAATTCAAAGTTATAACTTTGAATTTAACCCTCTTCTTTTAGTCTTTTTAAAATTTGCTTTTAATGAATAGGTTTTATAGAAATTCTTTTGTCTTGTTCACATTTATTTATTGATTCTAATTTCATATTGTTATTATCTAGCCTGATGATGAGCGTATTGCTCGAAACGTTGCGCATTAAAGAAGACTTTTCATGGCATTTACATTACTCCTTGTCATTGGATTTCTCCTAAATATTATAATATAATATATATATATATATATATATATATATATATATATATATATATATAATTAGTTTGATTTAAAATATCCAAAGAACTGCATAGATAAATCTTTAAAATTGGCAAAGAAAACCTTCTACGAGGTAAAAGACAAGACTCCTTATACCACAAGAAACGTCTTAGCATTACCATTTAAAGAAAATTTCCTTGTTCTGCCGAAATTGCTGAGGACTTTTAACGTAAATATCGCGTTCGGAAATTTAGATGTAATTAAGAATTCATTGATTAAAAACTCCCCTTTAAGTGAACAGGGTTGTGTATATAAAATTCCTTGCACAATATGTAATAAATTTTACATTGGTCAAACTGGCAAGACATTAGAATTACGCATTAAGCAGCATAAATACAATATAAGAACTGGCCAGGAATCTAACGCCATTTTCATTCACGTGAGAGATACTAATCATCCCATTGACTGGAAAAATGCCTCCAAATTAAGTTTTAGTAAATCTATTGTTAGTAGAAATATAATTTAATCGAGTGTGATCAAGAATAATATTGATTTTGTTCTTAATATTAGCCCTGGGCTTTTCAGATTAGACTCATACATTGTCAGAAAAGTTGTGGAATATTCTGACCGCATTCTTGCCACTTAAATGTTTGTTTTAATTAAATAATTATTATTTTAATAATTGTTATAATTTTTATGTGTACATTTTAATTGTATTATTTCTTTTATATAGTTTTTATGTACTCGATATTTTAGTAGACTTTAGACTTTATTGGGGAAGTTTTAGATTGTTTTTAGATTGAGTTGCCTTTTGGGGTATTTTTCGTTTCCCCAATAGGTAACGGAATATTTTGGAAATAGCACGTGCTGATGATTGCGCCATGTCCTTTGTTTCCTTAGACTACTGCATTCTTGCCACTTAATTGCCTGTTTTAATTAAATAAATACTATTTCTAATAACTGTTATCATTTTATGTGTACATGTTAACTGTATAATTTCTTTTATATAGTTTTTATGTATTCGATAATTTAGTAGCCTTTAGATTAAGTTATCTATTGGGAAAGTTTTAGATTGCTTTTATTGTTTTGAGATTGAGTTGTCTATTGGGGAATTTTTACCCTTGTGTGTTTAACTCATTTATTTTGTAAATTCTGTCTATTTCTCTTGTCCTTGAAGATGTGAATATATCACGAAAGCGCTCGGACTTCGTGTTTCTTTTTCCTTTTCCCTGTGGTTCTTTGCTTATTAAAAAGATCACGTGTTGCTTTGTGATTTGTTTGTGTGTGTATATATTAATATATTATATATATATATATATATATATATATATATATATATATTCTGACATGTAAAGACTGAAAATGTTAAATCAAATAAAAATAAAACAAATCAATGATTTGAATTTTATATAATTTAAAAAAAATAAAAATTCCCAATTAAGGAATATATATATATATATATATATATATATATATATATATATATATATATATATATATATATTAGTGATGGGACGATTGTCATATTTCATACTGTACAATCGCTGTTGCGATTGCGATTGCGATTGTCAGAATTTGAAAATCGCGCGATTGCGATTGCGATTGCGATGTTTTAGCTTTAGCCTCACATAACGCTCATTTATGCTTTAAATATACCTAAACGCGTTACCTACCATAGGGTTAGCTTGATTTTTTAACATTCCAATTTTACATAGAGCAAATAAAGAGGTGTACTTATTGTTATTATTAAACCAATTTTTTATTCTGTTTTCAACTAATTCGCAACCCGTTTTCATTTCTGTTTTTGACTTATTTATTATTTATTTATTATTCCGTATTGTTGTTAGCTAAACTTTCCTTTAAGTACGCATGAAAGAGCAGCTTTCATAGCAACTTTTGTAGAGATTTAAATCTTTTGTTCACAATCGCAACAATCGCACTCATTAAATGCGATTGCAATTGCGATTGCGATTGTAAAAAATGTGCGATTGTATCGCGATTGCGATTGCGATGCATCGTCCCATCACTAATATATATATATATATATATATATATTATATATATATATACAGGGTGGGCCGTAAGTTTCCATACATAGGAAAAATAAACATTTTTTTATGGACAACCATTTTTATTTATATAATATGCTCTACATGGTTGCCATTGTTTTGAAAACACATTTCAATACGTGTTCCCCACTGTTGATGAACACGCATTAGCACAGTTGACGTTATGCTTGTAATGGCGTTGGTGATACGTTCCTTTAGATGATTTATGTCTCGTATCTTTTCCTGATACACCATGGCCTTCAAGTGCCCCCAAAGATAGAAATCAAGGGGGGTGAGATCTGGGATCTGGGAGGCCACTCCACAGGACCACGCCGACCAATCCAAGCATCCGGAAACTGCTGATCCAAATACCGACGCACGTATTTAAATTTTCCTATGTATGGAAACTTACGGCCCACCCTGTATATATATATATATATATATATATCCCCGCAAGGGGGTTCTAAGCTCGTGCTCTTGAGTGCTCTTTGTGCTCGTTTGTACGTGCTTGTTCCTGGAGGTTTCACGTGCGCCCTCCCGGCCCTAGCACCCAAGGATGATGGGGCTCGACCCTGCAGTCCTTGCCATCCTTGGTCTTTTTCCACTTCGACTGTCCCCTCCACCCTTTCTTTTTCCTCTGTCTTTCCTCTCACTTTTTCTTTGTTTTTCCGCTGAGATATGCCCTTTAAATAGAGGCGAATCGGTTCTTCCTGAACTAAAAAAAAAAAAAAGAAAAAAAAATATATATATATATATATATATATATTGTGTGTGTGTGCGAGCGCGCGCGCGCACTGACTCAAAACCCTTCGTTGTAAACATAATTTGATCAAATAACCTGGAAACAATTTAAGGAAAGATATACTAAACCCATAAAAAGAAATGTATTTATTTATTGATTGATTTTTTGTTGTGTTTATAATATAGAAGAAACGTAGAACGAATATAAGAAGAAAAAGAAAGAATGGATCAATAAATTATTTCTAATACATAGATAGAGCCGCCATTTGCAAACAGAATTTATGCTTTATTGACAAACAGAATGGGGTTATTTGACAAATCTTTTTAGATAGTTCACAACGAAGAAATAATTTACAGTTGTTTAGAAGGGAAGAAAAGCCGTAAATTAAGTATAAAGTATATAATTACGGTGGATCCTATATGAGATACCATAAAAAAATACCTTAACGTATAATATAATTGGAGATGACATATATTTATATTCTCATTATCATTACCATGTTCAACTTAACTGGAGCTTAGATCGCGTATTTTCTTTTCTAGGGATATCAAATCCACAGGGTGTCTCATAAGTCCGGTCTCAAAAAAATTAATTTTAAATTAAATTTACAAAAGTAATACGTTACAACTAAAACAAATTTTCAAATTGCTGTCTTGTTTTCGGCACTTTTTTTTTGTTGCGGGTATGGAATATGGAAGCGAGTTACAGTCGTAAGGAGAAGGCGGAGGCCTTTTCCTCACAAGTGTAACTCGCTTCCATATCAGCCATTGCGTATTATTCTACCCGCAACCAAAAAAAAAGGTTCCAAAACGAGGCATCAATTTGAACATGTTTTATTTATAATGTATTACTTTTGTAAATTTAATTTAAAATAATTTTTCCTATGAAATCGGACTTACGGTACACCCTGTATATTAAATACCCTGACATTGTACTTGAATTAATATTAAGTACTTTGATGTTGCACCAAAATGTTTATGGCTGTACAGTGACGTACACGAATTAAATTAGTTTTCAAATTGTAAATTTAGTCGTAGAGAGAAAGGAACGGGAAAAGAAAGATTGGTAATAGGCGAGGAATAGAGATACATTTTGTATGATCTGATGATGACTCGTTTTGTCCGAAAATGTTTTAACGCGTTTGATTCTTGATCGAAGTTACTTCAGAGGTTGGGTCCAGTACGGCATACGGGTCTAGTGGCATTATCTAGAATTGCGCAATCTTGGTTTTGTGATGTACGTATTTGATTGTCTTGTGTCGTAAAGGTGTTGGGTTTTGGAAGCTAATATTTGGTTTTTGGATGATTTCCGGACCACTGTTATTGACATTTGTATACATATAAGAGTCAATATTTAGTTTGTAAATACATTTTTGTTTTAGAATTTTTAAATCGCGGAATATTATTGGTACTTTCATTATGTTTGTTCGATTTATAAATTTTCTAGTCTTTTTTTTTTTTTTTTTTGCATGACCACCAATGGCTGCTGAATCAATTAATTATTGTCGCGCGTTAATGAAGTACTACAGATGTCAGTATACTATACTTTAGTGTATGGATCTTAGGATTTAGGGGAAGTGCTACACCTACTTTTGTAATTGTGTGTAATTTCGGCTAATTTGTTGCGTAGATCTTCAGTGTGCTCTTTGAAGGACAGGTTTGGGTCAATGGTAATTCCCAGAAGTTTGTCCGACTGCACTCGTTTTATGGGGTAATATTTTATATTTAAATTTAAGGGGGATCATCGTTTAATTTTTTTTGGTAACTATTGGTTAAACTATATATGAGGATAGTTTGTCGGCATTAAGGCATAAATATTTTCTTTAGAGTTCATTGTTGGAGGTTGTTTGAGGTGCCAATAAGTCCTTGTTAGAAGTAATGATCATCGTGTCATTTGCTTACTAGTAACAGGACGAGTTAATCAGTGATAACTGATAGTCAATTATGTAAAAGAGAAAGAGGATCGATGCTAAAATACTTCATAGAGCCACTCTGTAGGATACGGATCTTGTCTGTGAAGTATGAGAATAATGTGCTATAAAGTGGGTCCTGTTACTCAAGTATGAGCGGACCCATGTTGAGGGTAGTCCCCTAAATCCGTAATGTTCGATTATTTTAAGAGTATGTCATGAGGCACTCTGTCATAGGTTTTAGCTACATCAATTTGGATTGCTGTAAAATTCTTCTAATATAGCAGTTATTGTGGCACTGGTCGTGGACGCGAGTTTAGCTCCCCCTTCAGTGAAAAATGTGTTTAAATTGTTTATTTATTTTGTGTGTAATGGAATCGGAATAAGGATAGCCAGTTTTGTTTCTAATAAGAAGTTAAGTCAGGGTTTCACCTGTAGGAACTTTTATCATTATTGTATTACGTTGACCAGTTAATTTTCCCCTTTTAGTATTTTTAATCGTGATTCATTTAATCATTCTAATTAATTGCTGGTTCCGTTCCAGTGTGTCATCCGAGTACTTTCAAATGGAGCGTCGGGGAGGCGTCCTGCGAACAGTGCCCAGAGTTCAGTGCGGCGCCGCATGCGGGAGCCACGGAATGTCGTTGTGATACCGGGTACTACCGCGCAGAAAAGGATCCGAGGAGTATGCCTTGTACCAGTAAGTTTTTAAGCTTAAATGTTATATAGTGCCAGGCACTCTTAATCAGACAACATTTTATACCGATTGTTTTCCGGTCAATGAATAGATCGCATTTAAACTATTATACAGACAATAAGATAGGAAAGAACTTCCATTCTTCGTGGTCTGATACTTTTATTTTGTACATTGTGGGTTGATGAACCTCCTCTTCATACAAATATTTAGAACCTTCGTTTACAGTAGTCATTGCAGTACATACGCTTATTCTAACTTTAATGTTTAAGAACTAAAAGAATTAGTTTCAGATTATTAGTGCTTGCGGTTACTTTAAGACCTTGTAACGTACGTCCATTTACATATTTATATTAAAACCTTGAAAAAGAATCCTAAACTAGTTTAAAACTTTCCCTAGGACCTCCGAGTAAACCTCAGAATCTGACGGCAAAGCTCGTCGACCAGACGACGGTGGTACTCGACTGGTTGCCACCCGTCAACAGCGGAGGAAGGAACGACACTGTGTTCCGTATAATCTGCGATGCGTGCGGAAATCACATCTCCTACAAGCCTGTACAGGCGGAAGAGGTCGGAACAAACATAATTTTTTAATCTTAAGAACTTTAAATGGCAAAATATTTGTAAAGTGTGAAAATACGTTTCAGTTTTTTCTTATTCTCACTAATAAATGATGAGCGGTGCGCGGTGCGGAGATTAGAACGAGGTTGATGAGCACTCTCTCTCTATATGCTGTACTTCCTAGTTAATGGCAATTAATCGTTACCCAGCGAACATGTTTACGTGTCGTGTGAGGGTTAACGCGTTAAACGGGAGATCATCATCATCATCATCTTCCGTAATTCCTATTCTCATTTATTTACTCGTTTACAGAATACGTTCAATACGACTAAAGTTACAATAGGAAATTTAAATCCAATGACGACTTATCGTTTCCAAGTCGTAGCTGAAAATGGAGTCTCGAACCAGGCACGCGACATGCGCTACGTCGACATCACCGTCACAACCACAGAATCTTCTGGTAAATAACTTATAAATTTTAAAATTTCGTCACCTAATTTTAATGAAATTTAAAATGATCTTAACTCGAAAGAAATTCATATCGCCGTTATTCAAAGAAGGAAAGTAGCGTAGAAATGAATCTTCGACAGATATAATGTAATGATGGGGGTTGTTTAACCTCCTTCGCAACGTCTAAGGTCGTATGACGGAGGGGACCTACTAAAGCTTTACTTGGGATCCGAACCACGAGTCGCTACATAGTCTGAACGTGGAGGGCGGTCTCCCATCCAACTACTATCCGACCCAATGTCGCTTAACTTCGCTGTTCATCGAGAAGCGGTTACGACATTGGCTACGACTTAGCCCTCGCTAGATATAAATGTCAGCTAAAAGTACTAAAATAGAGTAAAAATATAAAAGACTTCAATTTTAAAGAACAACTTAATAATTGAGTAGTGCAGCGGAAGTAGGGGATAAGCGACAAAATCGGCAAAATGCGTTTTCTGTTTTTGAAAAGACAGCGTAGTATTCTTCCTTCTATCACCTCCAATTGGCAGATATCCCATTTTGTGAGTGTTTCCACTCACAAAATGGGACATCTGCCAATTGGAGGTGATAGAGGGAAGGATAAGTTCTCTTTTCAAACAGAAAACGCATGTTGCCGATTTTGTCGCTTATCCCCTTCGTCCGCTGTGCTACTCAATTGATTGAAATAAATTGACCTAAAAAATAATAATTTATCCTTCCTGAATTTGCATTCTAGATTTAAGAGAAATTTTTGTTTGCCAAAAATATTATTCCGTTTCGGGATTCACTTATTTATTAATAAAATATAGATTTCTCGTATCATGCTGGAATGAGACTAAATATTAAATGGAGTTGCGTGCCCTTATATTTCACGTTGAATTAATAGATATTTTTTAGGTGTTGAAAAATATGAAATTATAGTCAGCACTAATTTTGTACTTCCATAGTTTTAAAAACAGCGGACCCTTGAAATATATAGTGTGTGTGTGTGTGTGTGTGTGTGTGTGTGAGTAAGAGATTATTTATTATAGTGTTTTATAGTAACGTTAACGTTAAAGTTTAATTTGGAAACAGAATTATTAGTGTGATTATATTAGTTTATACATAAAATAGTAGGAAATAGCTTGTAATTAGTAGCACTTCCCCCCGTATTCATACCTGTAGTTTGGACTTTACCTTTCCTTTATAGGTGGTTTAGCCGTTGTCCGATCCAGTGCCGATGGTTAGTATATCAACACGCATTCCTGCCTTTTTTAGACTAGTATTTAAATGAAATGCTTATCTTTGTAAGACAAAAACTGTTAAAAACCATTTTGTTGCTAAAAATTGACCGATCCTATTTTCTGTATTGACTTTCTTTCTAAAAGTGCAGCTCTCGCGGTGCCCAGCCGTTAAAACAAATCTGGTGATTAACTGAAGAGTTTGTCCACTAAAACCTCTTTTTTTTTTTTTAATCATTTTAAAGTAATCTTTTGGAGTTCTTCCCTTTTTAAAGCATTATCAAATTATAAAATGGTTTTTTTTTTTTAATTCCTACTTTTTATTTTGTTTTTCACTCATAGAAGCTTTACTATTTTAATTAAAAAACCTTATAGATTTTTGTCGAGTTATTATTTTACCGAATAAAGACTCGTCGGTACTTCTTGCATTTTTGACACACGCATTTCATATTTTTTTTTTTTTTTTTTTTTTAAATAGCGTTTGTAGGAGATAATTGTTTATTAAAAAGCTTCACAAATATTAATTATTAAAATTGTGAAGCTAAAAGATAAAGAATAAAATTTGATGGATTAGTTTTTACCGTCACGAAATTTGGTACGATTATTGTGGAAAGATGACGTGTGTTTTCGGGCACGCAACACGATCGCAGTGCCTCTTACCCTTCATGAAATTATGTGACGAATTCGGGCGGTGTAATTTGTTATAGTTCTCCGACATAGTGCGATCTTCGAGTTCTTATTGACTCAAGGTGACGAAAATGTGTACCTCCACTTTCTTATTGGTCATAACAGTGATATGGAGAAGTTTCAGCAGACTGTCACGAGGCCTTCTATAGCAAATGACGTTTTTAACTTTTAGCATTTTGGTTCGAGAGGCCCGTGTAACGGGTATCCCTCACCTTCACGATTGTGGTTCTGCATAGCCTCTTCCGTCACCCGATCTTGCGTGTGATTTCTTGTTATGGAGATATTTAAAAGACAGAATCTTCAAAAAAAATTCCAGGACATTAATTGGAAGCTCTAAAAGCGGCGATTAAACTTGAACTCCCCCCCTCCCCCCTCCTCTATTTTTACCAAAATGTCGGGAGCTGTGATAAGAAATTACACTTTAAGGATTCGTAACGTATGGATGTTGTGTGCCTGTTGAAAAAAAATTCTTTCCACGATAATGGTGTCTTAATTATAATAATAGCGTGTTCTGAATAACTCAATTCACTGCTTTTTAATTATATTTTGAATGTAATGATGTTTTTATTCTTTACATTCAAAATATAATTAAAAATCAGTGTGTTAATTGTGTTTTGAAGGTGTAGTATAATTGGAGGATCATCATTATGTACCTTGCTGCTTTGCTTTCAGCGGCTAGAATGAAAATTAGGGAGCATAGCGAGTCGAGTGGGGAAGTGTTTTCGCTTGCTGAATTATCACCCCATTTAGCATAGAACAAGGAGGGTTTTATCGTTTAATTTGCTCAAACTAATCTCTTCACAGCATGTCTTACTACTTTTCGTTATTTCGTCTTCTCTTTATTATCGTCTTCTGAACTTTTCTGTTTTGGTAAAACCAGAAAACCTTTTGCATTTAGGTTTTCGAGAAGTGGTCAACTGAAGTTTTGAGTTATAGGATAAATTATGCGTTGGTCCCCGTATGAAGCGTTATTTTTTATTTTTTTTTTTTTTTTATTTTTTTTTTTTTTTTTCTACCCACAACACACACTATTTTCGCTGTCATCAGATACCTCATTTATTTGTTTCAATTTCAGCTTCCCTCACGGTTAGCAACGTTCACGTAACAAGCGTTAAAAGTACGGAAATTTCCCTTGCATGGGATCCCCCTACCGGCCCCTTCCCCGAGATTGAACTGTATGAAGTAAGTTGTAACATCATTCGGCTTTTTCAAATTTTATATCCCGTATCGTCCACAAATTAACTTTTAGTAGCTAATGTAAAGAATAGTTAAAATCCATCTTGCGTGAACGGGTGATTTTATAACGTTTGATCAACGGTTTTGAGAGCAGATTCTCGTAATTGAATCCGGTACTTCAGGTCCAATATTATGAAAATGGCTACGAGAACAACGCATCAAGCATCCTCGCGACGAAGGAAGAGACGACTCTAACCTCCCTCAAACAGAGGACCATTTATGCCTTCCAAGTTCGAGCTAAAACTGCACTTGGTTTGGGGAATTATTCTCCCCCAGTCACTAAAATGACGGGGCAGCTACTTAACACAGGTAGTTGTGATGAGCAATTAGGTGTTAAAACACCCGATTGTAAGAACTTACGGCTGCACAGGTGTATTTCTGGTAAATCGAGAGAATGATGACTGAAATTTTAGTGACAGTTATTTCAGAGTTACGGTAATTGAAGTTTAAATTCAGTGTCAGATTAAACCTAAGATTTACTTCCTGAGATAAACACAGATATTTGTTCTAATTTAGGTGTACAGTACATTGATTCAGGAAGAACCGGAAAAGCCGTGTTTTACTAGTACTTTTACTGAGAATTATTCTAGCCATGATAAAAAAAACTCGTTGGTGTCAGTTACTTTTAAAAACTTAAAATGTTTTATACTTCGATTTAAATGTCTTTTCCCCTCCCGAACACTCACTCTCTCTTCCCAATAGCTTATGTTGGTGATGAGGACAACACTCAGGTTCGAATCATCGTAGGCGCGACTGTGGGCGCTCTGGTCGTCATAGGCGTGGTGGTAGTGATGATTGTTCTTTTCCTGAAGAGGTCAGTACGTTTTTGCCGTCGTCTTCCACGATAATGGACGCATAAAGCGATACTTTTTACCCTTATCGTGACGACCACATTGAGCCTCGCTCATATTTCTCACTCGTTATTCATTCTTGCATTTTAGTAATTAATATCTCATTACTTTATAAATGATTCTATTCAGGTTTTAAAATCAACGAATAGAAGAAATTATTTAATTTCAATTTATGATTGAGAACGTAACACGTAAATAAATCATACAAGACGTAAAATAAGATAAATCGCCTCGCATAGGTTGCCTTTATAAGTCTGATGATGATGATTCCGTTTTTGAGTTACTCAGTATGCGAAATACGTCATCCAACGAAGAACTTTAATTTTACGATACCTAATTATGTGACTTTAATGTTGTATTTTTGCTCACTTTCGGTGGCGGTCTTAATTGTTTTTTAATTAGATTAATTTCTCCATCCTTCAGCAGAGGCACGGATGAATGCAACAAGAAACAACCATCGGATTGTGACACACTCGAGTATAGGAATGGAGAAGGTGAGATATCCTAATTATTCGGGTGTTTCGTTTCAGTTGGAAGGTGCACACTGGAAATAACGGGGGATTTAAATCGTAAGAAATTTCCTATGTGTATATACAATTATACATACATTATCAAAAATCTCATTTCCCGAGAATTTGGGGTGAGAAGGCGGAAAACAACCCGGATGTGATAAAGTACGGAAGTTAATGAAAAGGAGAAAAGGCAGAAAGTAAAGCGTATACATCCATTCACGCGGGCGTCCTGGTGGCCCCTCCCAACCCACGTGACAAAATTCCACAGCTACGGCGCTTCATACGCCATGCGTGGTGGTGCCTCCAGGTTTTGTCGCAAAACAAAAAGACAAGAGTCACGTACTTACATAATTCTAACAAACCTACTCCATTCCAACCGACTTGTAGCCACTTCTCGCGCATCATCCCGAACAAGTTACGCCGCCACAAAACTCTTAACAACCTCTCGCATATCACACTCATTCTGGGCAAATAGCGCAGCAGCATCCGCGCGCAACAGATTCGTCAGGCACCACCTATTCCTATCACGCACCAGATTCAATTCTCTTTCTAGCGGTCGTACTTTCACCTCTCTCATCACTCCATCCACGAACAGATCGAACAGCCATGGAGACATCACGTATCCTTGACGCACACCAACACTTACATCAAACCATTCGCTCAGTTCTTCATTTACTCTCACACACGCACGACTTCCGTCATAGAAACTCTTCCGCCTCAACCTCATTTATACTCAAGACCTGCCACGGTGCTTTTCTATTCACAGGGGATGAGTCAGCCGACCGTTGGTCGTATTTTAAAGAAATTCAAGTGGAAACCATACACACCTAGACTTTCTTAAGATCCGTAAAAGAGGCCATGTATACCTCGCAATCCCTTTCACACGCTTTCTCAATCACTCGTCTTACTGAAAACTCTTGATCTACACAGCCTCTTCCACCTACGAACCCTCCTTGTTCATCACTTATTAAGCATTGTGTAATATCACAAACTCTTTCTATCACTATCTTACCATACACCTTCCCCACTACATCCAATAAAATTATACCTCCGTAATTCTTACATTCACTCCTTTCACCTTTTATTTTGTACAGTGGAACACTTATCGCTTTCTTTTAGTCTTCAGGCACATCCCCATTTGTTCATCATGCTCTCTCACATATGCACCACAACCACTTCAAACCTTTTCGGTTCCCCATACTTAATTTATATTCCATCCACACCCGTCACTTTTCCATTTTTCAGTTTGCGAACGGCCGCTTTCACTTCATCCATGGTTATATTTTCAGGCAGTCTCATCCTCACACCTATCATCACGCATATTCACCCACTTCCGCCACTTTCATTCTGGCAAATTTAAATTTCACACACACACACACACACACACACCACAATCCGGGAACTGACAAATATAAATATTTAAATAACATTGTTTTTTAATGATTTTCCGTTCAGTTATTTTCATTTAAGTAATGTTTCAGAATTAGTTAGTTTGCGAAGTATATGTAACACTAAATGAATCATTCTGTTTCACCTTTTAACAAAATTGGTTTAAAATTGTGACTCGTGAAATATTTCGAGGTTGAAGCGATTATTCCTATTTTAAATTTTATATGGGTTAGGGGTCCACGAGTGTCGGAACAGCTCAAAATCGGGCACACTTTAGCCTACCTACACACACACACACACACACACACATATATATATATATATATGATGAATAAAACCACGAAGGAAAAAAGAAACACAAATGGGTGCTCAAGCGCTTTCGTCTAATGACATCCTCAGGAACACTGGAGTGAAAGGACAGAGGATGTCATTAGACGAAAGCGCTTGAGCACCCATTTGTGTTTCTTTTTTCCTTCGTGGTTTTATTCATCATAAATACTTTTCACGTGTCACTTTCGTGAAATAATTTTTCATATATATATATATAATATATATATTATAATATATATATTATATATATATATATATATATATATATATATATATATATATATATATGTTGTATGGGCTCATTATATATATTTGTATAAATAATTTTTCAACCTTTTCTTCTTTGGCTAAACTCTTCCCAATTTTCTTGCGATGGGTTGGTTCTATTAATATTTTCATTATTATTAATTAAAGTATAAATTTTGAATTAAGAAGTGTTTGAAAAATGTCTTCTTTAATCTTTAAATTTTATTTTCTCTTTAAATATTCTTTATATCAATCTGGTAATTTGTTTGTAAATAATATTGCCGTTACCGCAGTTACTTATACCGCAGTTTACTAATTGCGTTACCGCAGTTAATATTGCTGTTACCGCAGTTACTTACCTGTTATTTGTTATGGGTGTGAATTATCTTTTATTATAAGTTGAACGGCATGCTTTCGTTAACATATTACGTCCCTTCCATGCTAAAAGCACCGTTAACATGCAGTTAATGTTAGTGCTCTTGGATCAGTTTTTAATAGTTTGTGAAGAATCGTTCCTTTTGAGAAATTCACTGCTGGCATCACCTTTGTATCAGTTAATAATAATAATAATAATAATAATAATTCTATTGAGATTTATAAAAAACAGTTGCTAACTGTTGTGTCTTGACCTAATACTAGACCGCACACTATGTGAAAACTGATCGCATCCGCCCTTCCCTGGATGAGCCCTCGAATTTATATTAGCCTGTTTTTAATTCTAACCCTTCGTCTCTCCCTGCTTCCACCAGGACTTATTGTCACCTACAGTAAGTGTAAGTTGTCTGCTGCCTTTCCTTAGCTTCATCTACCACTCTGTTACGTATTTAGTTAGTTTGCACCTAAACGCACAGCCATTATCAGGTATTGGGAATATTGCCTCCATGAAAGGATGAGGGCTGTTCCGGGTTGTCGGTAACATAAAAGGATATTAAAATGACCTCTTAGTTCTTGCCAGTATTTAGATATGAAGTAGTCGTCGATCGATCGTAAAACGAAACTCATTTCCCTCAAGTCACACTCGATTCTTTGTTTAAAATTAGCTCAAAATTTAAAAATAATCATGAGACACTACTTTGTTATCTTACGAAGAAATTTTTTTCCTTGTTTTTTTTTTTTATCAAAATTATTTTTGTGTGTGACATTCAAATTAGTTTTATTATCGGAAAACAGTTTAATTTTATTTCAAGTTTTTTTTTTGTTCAATATATTCTTGATGTTAATAGTGAAAATTACGAGGCAATAACTTTGCGTAATGTTAATACTTGGACATTTTCATCGCATGATATCACAGACTGAAAGAATTAACGAAATAGAATTTCCTCTCTCTTTCTTCTGTACATTATGCTGAAATTAATTCCTCATAAAGCATGTCTCTAAACTCTATACCCTGTTTGTTGTTCTAATTTTTTTACATCGTCAATAAGGAACAACGAGAATCACGATAACTTTCTTAATTACTGAGCATTCATTGTCCATTTTCCTCATTATAGTAAAGCAGTAATTGAGCAAGAAATTAAGTAAATTTTAATTTAATATTAAGTAAATCATGCTCACGTCTCCTTATCTTTGCTTTATTTATTCCCCCTTTTTTTTTTTTAGAGAGATTTCAAGAACTAAAAACATTTGTGTAGATTCGTCGGACAGAAACTTGCGACAACTGAAATTATATATATATACAGGGTGTCCGAGAATTATCTGTACAATTTTTGGCTGTTATTAAAAGTCAACCATGAAGTGTAGAAATTCCAGTGTTGTCTCATTTTACAGAAAATCTCATTAAGTTTTTTCTGATACCAAGTTTTGACAAGTTTTTTAAAAATTCCAGTGTGTCCGAACATTATCTGTACAATTTCATCTTTTAATAAAATTCTTGATAACACACGTAAAATTCTTAAACAAGATTATTTAGAATCTGTATTTTCAAAAGTTTCTTTTATTAAAGTAACGTTGTTACAAACATTCGATATGTGCACCATTAGTGATTCGCAAAACATCCAATCGATACTCCAAATGTTGCCATGTACCCTGCAGCATATCCACATCAATTCGCTCAATAGCAGCTGTGATTCTTGCTTTTAAATCATCAATGTCTGTCACCCGCGTACATTTCTAAAAACTTGTCAAAACGTGGTATCAGAAAAAACTTAATGAGATTCTCTGTAAAATGGGACAACACTGGAATTTCTACACTTCATGGTTGACTTTTATAACAGCCAAAATTGTACAGATAATTCTCGGACACCCTGTATATATATATATATATATATATATATATATATATATATATATATATATATTAATAGCTTTAATATAAACTTTTATGAACTTAGTTTGTTTTTAATTATTTAAAAGGGTAAAATTTTTATATTTATTAATAAAATAATTAAGTTTGTCTGGTTTTCTGTTCGATGCGTTTCATAAATGAACATTGGATCAAATGTAGAATTCGGACCCCAGCCTTCTTTAGTTAGCTTTATAAGGCTAACTAACGAAATATCACGACCTAACCTAACCAATCGTTAGGTTAACTGTACGCCCTTGACGATTGGTTAGGTTAGGTCATGATATTTTCGTTAGTTAGCCTTATAAAGCTAACTAAAGAAGGCTGGGGTCCGAATTCTACATTTGATCCTGAACATTTATTGTCGTCCTCGTGAATAGAAGAACTTCTTCGATCTTGAAGTCAATAATTTCTATTCGCAATAAAGATTGCATGCCTTTATTTCTTCCTTTGCGATCAGAGCTGTAGTTATGCTGTGGGTATAACTGAGTTACGTTTGTCATAAGTGTTCTGGTTGGCCGAACTTCGGTTGCTATGGCGATATTTGAGTTTCTTATTCATGTTTTGTTCATTTTAGACCCTCGGAATAAGTTCATTTTTAGTTTTATTCATTTATATTTTTAGGGGGTTTTGGTGAGGTTTTGAAAATTTACTAATGAATTATTTATTATTTTGAATACTAATTAATGTGTTTGTTTATTTCTTGCAGACTGTTGAAATTTTTAAATGATTCAAAACAACAATAACTTGTACATAACTAATATTAACTAATATTAGATTAGTACGTTAGTTATAATAGAGTATATTCTGTACCCTTGTTTAGTTCTCAATAGTCGTAGTATCATTTTTATATTAAAATTTCACTGATTACTAGCACTCATACTTTTTTGTATATACTGTATATATATATCTATATCTTACGATTATCATTTTCATTGTGATCATTACCTTTTTAGGACATCCATTTGGTTTTGCTTTTTGTGTTTTTCATTATTATTTAGCGTCCAAAACTTCATTATAGTGATGCGTTTTAGCTATACACAGTTTAAAAGTTGCTCAAAAAATTAACTTTATTTACAATTCGAAAATTATATCAATAAATGAATGAGGTAACACTTAAATTCTTTTAATTTTTATCCGCTTCCGCTGTAAGAGCCAAAATGCATTATTTCATTGTCATAAAAGGCTTGCTCCCGTCATAGTAAGTCGTAATTTGAACGCAGTCCCTCCTCTTATATTATAGCCAACTATCCCTCTCTTGCAGTGCACGGAGTAATGGAAAATCCCCCCATAGTCCAAACCCACACTTCAGGATGTAGTAAGTATCGTATAACCCACGCTGGACCCCTCTTCCTACTTTCACTATGGGCATGCTTAACCTACTTCCTGATATTATGGAAGACTGCTAGAAGTATTATACGGAAAAATACATTAAACCGCTTTTGTTTTGTGTTTGTGATGGTGTTAAATTTCCATCATTTTTTTTGGTATTTAGGTGTTTATTTTCTTGAACTGTGTCCTCGCTATAATTATTCACTGAAATCTCGCATCTTTGTTGTTAATTGTTAGCAGTGTCCATGTTTTGCCTATTAAACGTAAAAACTTACACACACACACACACACACACACACACGTCTTGCAATTATAACTAAAATGTACCCGAACTGATTATTTTGGTAATTTTATTTTAAACTTGATCCTTGTAAGTCGTTCGGCCGTGTGCTCTTTTGTCCGTAAGTTTTGTTATTCATTGCTTTAATGTGCGGGTCTGAATTGAAAGTGCGCATCATCAAAATTAAACATTTTTTCCGTTAAATATTTCTACCGCAGTTTGCTCGCTTGACCCAAGTTGCCTCTTGTATGTTTTCTGTTGGTTTGGACTCATTGCGAGTTAGTGACCAGAGGGCGGCCTTGTCCTTTCCTCATATTAAGTCTGTGGTCTCGTGCTTTCTTAATGTAACCCATAGTTACGCGACTGCTTATCGCTTGTTGTTCCTTTAGCTAGAGTGCTTTTGATAGAATATAGATGGATTGATTAATATATCGAATTTAGATATTTTTGTTGTTTATTTTGATGAAACATAGAAACTTCAAATAAAAATGCCGTCTCGAGTTTTGCGGGTTTTAAAGTAGTTAAAATATTAGAAACTGTAATGGTTGAATAGGAATGTTTGAATGAAGCCCGTCTTTGATTTCAGTGATTGAAAAAGAACAGTATTTCGTCTTTTATTTTCTAGTGGAATAAATTTGAAGAATATTCTTACATTATTCCTCTTTCTGTACTAATTTTAAAACGAATTAATAAAGTGTAACGCCATTATTAGGAAAGAGAACGCAAAATATCTGGAGACGGATCGGCGTTACCGGGTTTGCGTAACCGGGTTGGTTTTTATGGACACGTGTCATCCAGGTACTAAATTCCTTCGTCGCTTCAAGTTCTTCAGCGCTGCCTTCACCGTTATATAATATTTATTAACTAAATATTATATAATATAATATTTATAATATTATACAAGATAATATACAATATTTATTGGCTATAAAATATTTTAATATTTATTGGCTGTAAAATATTTATTGACTAAATAAAAGCATTTACAGTGCTAAGTGCCAACATATTGAGACTGAGTAAATAATTGAATACACTTATTAATAATTACTCTCTGACAGCTATTTATATATATATTGGATAAACAATTTTAAAATGACATATATATATCCTATAACATTTTAAAATTCCTTATCCAATACTGTATATATAAATACTTGTCAGGGAGTAATTATTAACCTAGTGGTTAAGACGCTGGGTTGCTGGTGGGGCGTGGTTCGGATTCCACGTTAACCTGTAGGTTTAAGGTGAAGTGACAAGCTTGATCTTCGTCAGAATGAACAGTTGGAGCGGAAGCAAAAAACCAAGGTTATATATATATATATATATATATATATATATATATATATATATATTATATATATATAAGAAGAGAGTAGACAGACACCGCTTCCCGGAGATCAGCGAAGTTAAGCGACATTGGGTCTGGGTAGTAGTTGGATGGGAGACCGTCCTCCGCGCCCAGATTATGTAGCGACCCGACCCGTAAAGGAGAAAATGAAATAATTTTCATCATATAACCTTTGGTTAGCTTCCGCCGGAATTGTTCATTTAACGTGGAATCCGAACCACGCCTCATCAGCAGCCCAGCGTCGTAACCACTAGGCCACCTAGGGTACCCATTTATCTACCAACCACTTCCTTTATTGTGTGGAAGGATGAACAGCTGGGTTTTGCTGCGCGCCGGCTGCCGTCGGGTCTCGAACCCGGGGCCGATGGATTCGTAGTCAGCGACACTAACCACTACACCACCAAGGCGCATTATATATATATATATATATATATTAGTGGTGAACCGATATCCGCATCATTTTTAACATCCGCATCCGCACTTCTGACTGCGGATGTTATGCGGCTATTACCTCTAAGAAATTATGCAATTTACAATTAAATTAGCTTATAAGGCCCAGTCATGCACATTTCATGTAACGTATTAAGTATTAATGTACAAACAAATATATAAACCTCAAAATATAAATACCTGGTAACGCAGAAAATTGAATGAAATTTTCATTGAATTTTCTGTGGCTGAAACTCTTGAGAAAGTTATTATTTTTATCATAATGAAAACTAATATTAATTTTAATTCTTATGCATTGCCTGCCATAATAGTAATATCACGAAATTTGAAAAATTATGTCATATATTCATAATTCTATATTATATTGATAGATTAACTAAATATCCGCATCCGCGGATATTGAAATAAAAAATCCGCATCCGCAGATGTTGAAAAACTGACATCCAGTCCACCACTAATATATATGGGAATGAACTCAGAATAGTCCCCTGAGTTTTTTATGATACACACAGACAGTGCATGGAACAAGGAACTCTTCTGGGATAATTAAATCCACTATAGTCCGAATAAGTAATGGTAAATGACAAATACCATAGTTTTTCTTTTTCATGATGCTAGCCCGACGTGGGCAACGGGTCACTCGCAAAGAGGTCCCATAAATATAGCTTCCCTCACCAGCTATCTGCAAAGCAGACAGGATCCAGCTTTGGGACATGGATCTAGGGTTTAAAGCAGCCTAGCCCTGCTACATTTAGAACCTCAATATAAGCAAAAGACTCGCTGCCTTCACGTCAGATTTAATACATCAAAGAAAAAGGGGTAACTATTATATTTTTAGCCAAAAACCAAAACTTAAACCTCAACTGGCAGAATTGAGCGTCCACTTTTCAAGGCACATAACATGTCCGTTTCAAGATGGGAATGAACTCAGAATAGTCCTAGATCCATGTCCCAAAGCTGGATCCTGTCTGCTTTGCAGATAGCTGGTGAGGGAAGCTATATTTATGGGACCTCTTTGCGAGTGACCCGTTGCCCACGTCGGGCTAGCATCATGAAAAAGAAAAACTATAGTATTTGTCATTTACCATTACTTATTCGGACTATAGTGGATTTAATTATCCCAGAAGAGTTCCTTGTTCCATGCACTGTCTGTGTGTATTATATATATATATATATATATATATATATATATATATATATACACACACACACACACACACACACACACACACACACACACCAGGTACTACAAATCGGTATAGAATTTAAATTCTGTACTGATTCATCAATTTGTTTTACCTGGTATTCCATACATTGAAACCAAGCTCACCCTCTCGTCTATTGTTAATTTCGTAGCCATCCCCTACCTAAAAAAAAAAATATATTATAGTCAACACTGAAAATTCCTATGATGCGCGGCTTTTGCGCCACCCTGTATATATATAGTATATATTTTATTTTATTTTGACATTGACTTATTTGAGAATTTTATTTAAAATTTCTATATTAATAAATTATTAAATTTTGTGTGTATGTGTGGTTAAATGGAAGTGAAGAAGAAAGTGTAAGAGTAAAATTACTTGTATTTTAACATAATTCCTATTAAAATATTTTTATTTGTTCTAAAGAAAATTAAATATGAAATAAAGTTACAGTAAAGGTATAGAATTTCTCTCGTTAATCTCGTTCTTTTTATCTCATTTTCATGTTTTATAATTTAATAATAATGATGCTAATGATGATGATAATAATAATGATAAATAATAATAATAATAATGATGATGATGATAATGGTAATAAATATTTGCCTTATAAGGTCGAAATACAAGTTTTTTTTATAAAGTTTTCTAAAGTTCTTAAAAAAATCTGTAATTACTTTTGATGCGCCAACTCGCTAACCCGGTAGCGCGAGCTCCGCAAAACCAAAATTCGACGCAACCTACTCCAGATGTTTCTGTCCCTCCCACGCTACGCACTCTTATAGCGTGCGTTGTAACCTAATAATATGAGGAGACGTTTAGAAGTATATCATACTTCTTCGTTAGTCTCGGTTTTAAATCTTCTTTTCGACGAAATGAACCAAACTCGTTTTGTATTTTTAATTAATGTTCTTAATGACGAAACGTTTACAACTTCGCGAGGGTAGATTTAACTCGTATTTTCTCCTTTACATTCTCTTATCTCTCCTCTTTCTGTCATACTCTTCACCCTTTCGTTTCCCTTCGTCGCCACACTGTCTATTACTCAATGGATTTTGTTAATTAACGTATTGGTAATTGCTTAGGGTTTAATATTAAATATAAGTCATTGAAGCTCCCCTAAAGCGCTGCCTGACCCTTCTCTCTCACCAGTGACGACGCCCCTGTTTCCGCAAGTAGGGCATCATAGGACCTACATCGACCCTCACACTTACGAGGATCCGAATCAGGCCATCCGAGAATTTGCCAGGGAGATCGACGCCAGCTACATCACGATCGAAGCCATCATCGGTGGCGGAGAGTTTGGCGACGTCTGTAAGGGGAAACTAACGCTTCCTGGACGCCCCGAAATGACTGTCGCTATTAAGACTTTAAAGGTAAATGTTTAAAACACTCTTAAGAGATGTTCTTAAGATTGTGGTCGAAGGGAGATTAAAAAGGTCAAGCGATATATATATATATATATATATATACCTAGAACAATATAATTTTATATATTGGTAAACAGAACACACCTTTAATTGACAATTCTAGTTTCTTTAAGATGTTGCAGCTGCTTTTCCGTTTTTAATGTTCTTTTTGTAACACTGTATATAATTTGGATGTAAACGGAATCATTCAATATAAATAGTATCTCAGAAAAATTTGTAAATAAACTTTCACAGCGATATGATTCATTGAGGAGGATTTTTACTCTTAAATAATATTAAGTGATGTATTTTTTTGTTTATCCACACCGAGGTAAAAAGTCAAAGTAAAATTTTAATAAAGAAAATATGTTAAATAGGAAAGGTATCAGTCTAATTATTACATTAGCAAAGCTTTTTAATTGTAGGCAGTGTGTAACTTTTTGAAAATTGGGTACAGTAAATTGGATGTAGTAAGAATACACATCGCTACAAAGGATAAATGTGATAATTCTTATCTTACATTGATTATGATATTTCTAACTCTATATACTGTATTAGTGTGCAGTGGGAATGAATGAGTTTCAGCGTAACTATATTGTATAATAACTAGGGTTAATTAAGCATTCGTCGACAAAGCATTTTGTCAACAGTTGTTTGGAGGCTTCGATTCACTTGGGTTATGTTAGGTTAGCGTAGTTTTGGTTAGGTTACGCTAGTTTAGGGTATGTTAAATTAATTATTGGAGTGTCTATTAAATTCCCGGTTAACAAAATGTGTGTAGGTAGTCTACTAATTTCAGCCTATTATGAGGCTGGGGTCGCCTAATGACAGATAAGAAATTTTTGCTAGCTGTTCAAAATAACTGAATGCTTGTAATTGGTATTAAACACGATGAGCGTAAATTTAAGAATATAATACGTTTAAAAATGTACCAATTTTATACCCCTCAAAATTTAAGGTACTAAATATTTTAGGGTACCCATTCTTTTAAGTTTTGAGAAAAAAAATAAATAAATAAAATAAAAAAAAAAAAAAAAAAATATATATATATATATATATATATATAAATATTTTTTTCATCATGTGTTATTTATTGAATAAGACATGAAGGTATTAACAATAACAAATTGAATTATGGTAAATTGAATTTATAACATTTCTTACAAGAAAGTACTCCATTAGTTAAGCAAACTTTCACGACGATGGTTTTTAAAGTTTTTTCCACTAAACTTTAGTAAATGTCCATACAAAACTAAATTTGTCTCCTCGAAACTTTTCTTAGGCGCGCATGCTTTAAACTTGTTTTTTAAATAACTTCACAAAATTTGTAAATTTGTTATAAATTCTGGATGTTTATAAGCCGTGTTTTAAATTTTAACTTTGTCATTAAATTTGCTGTTTATTTCATGAGGCTTTTTCTCTATTTCATTCATCCCAACTTTCTACTTTGTAAAGAATCTTAATAGAATCATAATAGTTTTATCGGGTCTTTTTATTATGTAACTTTGTAATTTCACGCGTTGTTACGAGATTGTTACAATATACAGGGTGGCGCAAAAGGCAGGAGTTAAAGGAGGCAGAGAGAATGGATCTTTTCCGTTCTATGGCCGCCATTATTTTTAAATAAAAATGTCTTTTTTTAGTCAAAATTTATAATTTCTACAACAATGACCCTTTGACTCCTGACTTTTGCGCCACCCTGTATATCTTGTATGAATAAAATATAGATAAGGTGTGGAAAGTATAATTTAACATCGCCCAAACTATGAATTGATGTATTTCACTAAAACTTTGTTAATATTCCGAGGTGTTAGATTATTTATGATTTAACAATGTGTTGTACAGGGTATCCACAATGTTTTGTCACCCCAGTAAAATACTGATTTTCAGTTTTCTTTCAGACCCATTTGAAATGTGAGATAGTAGCAAATACACGATTGAACAACGCATATTGGCTAGTACTGGGCCCATGAGCGACCACGTAATGGCAAAATCGGTCCTGGAAGTCTGCACGACTATTCTCAATGGTTTTACCATTACGTACTCGCTCATGGACCCAGGTACTAGCCAGTATGCGTTGTTCAATCGTATAGTTGCTGCTATCACACATTTCAAATAGGGCTGAAAGGAAAACGAAAATCAGTTAGTATTTTACAGGGGTGACAAGACATTGTGGACACCCTGTAGTTAACGAAACGTATTCTTCGAAATTAATATAAAAAAACAGAACCTGAAATAAAAATAAGTAGTCGAGGGATGTTTCCACACCGTCTTTCACCTTTCATTTTACTTCTCGAAAGGTTGCTAGTTTAAGCGTTATTAACCGTTTTAAATTGTTTTATTTTAAATTGGTGATTATAGATACGAGTATATAAGAATTTAATTTTGAAGTACGGGAATTTCTTTTTGTAACAAGATACTTCAGTCCCGAGTCTAAAGGGGTCACAAGTGCGTATTTTGCTGATTATTTTACCACTGTCTGCTTGGAGGACTAGGAAGTGGCGTCTTCGGGATGTGTATTGTTCTGTTTTTTCCTTGGTCTTCTGTGTTGTTTCCAGTTTTTGTTGTTTGCTGGACTAGTGATATATACTCGTATATACAGAATATATTTATATAATAATTTGAGGCAGGCACAAAATAAGATAGCGATAAACAAAACAAATACGAATTGTGGGACAGATACTGAGAATTTTTAAAAGAAGGGACGAGAAAGTAACTCTTCACTTACTGAAAACATTGATCATACCAAACTGGAATACTACTCAGTCTTGACGTCATCATATAAAAAAGAATAAATTCAAAGTAATTTCACAGCCAAGATCAATGACTTCAAAGAACTAAATTACTGGGAAAGATTATGTAAATTAAATCTATAATCACTGGCAAGAAGAGAGAGAGAGAGAGAGAGAGGTTCACCATAATAAAGGCAAACTGAACCCGATAACCATCCTTGCGCTTGAAAATAGAAAAGGTGGAATGTGTAGTGTTCCAGACAAGGGACATTCTCAACTTTGAAGGAAAATAGTTTTGTTAGAGACCCTTAAAGATCTGTTACCCAAAGTAATCAGGAACACCACTGATGTCGACGCAGAGTCTTCGAAAGAAAACCAGATACCTGGCTATGTGAAATGGGGAACTCAAGAAAGCAACTCTCTCTCACATCAAGTCGGCTAGAGGTGGAACCACCAGCCTGGCCTCCATGTGAGGAGAGACTGACCGACGCGTGGAACCTCTACTAAGTTACAGTACAGTGTGTGTATATAAATATATGCGCTTCTTCTTCCGTAAATATGTACACCTCTGCATAACTGTCAAATTTTTTATTACCCCAACGGGGTGAATGGAGCTTCAGCCTTGCTTGACCCATAATTTTATGGGACTTGAAATGATCACCATGAATGTAGGCACATTTGAACGTGCAACTCGGAATTGTCGTAGTTGTGCTACAGTACATTCACAGGTAACTTTTACTTTAGGTGAAACCTTCTCCCTTATACTTTCATATCTTCAGGAGTGTACTTCATGCTGTAGAATTATATGGGCCCTTCTACTGGTACGTTGGGGTATCTTCAGGTATGATATTTTATTAATAATCCTGGTCGAAAAGTTTTGTTGAGTGCCGTTGCCGTCAAGACGAATGAGGATGATAATTAGGCGGTAAAGTCTGCGCATCCAGCGTTTCGACAGTTGAGTATAGTCTGTTCATAGAATTACTCGAACTACCCCCTATGCCCGATGGTGGGGAACTGCCTCTGCTTGCCTTTATATAGAACATCCACACCTAATTCATGCGGGTATTTACTGGAGCGGGCGCCTAGTTGTGACGATTGTCTAGTCCCGTTGAATGCGCGCCTCCCGCTCGTCGAGTGTCCTAGTCTTTGGGACACCCGACGGTGTCATCGTGTTGAGGGCCACTGGAAGGACGGTATTTTGCCCCCTTCCTTTCGTGCTTGTGCAGATTCCTGCTACTTGGGAAGTGAAATTTCTAAGTTTTTAAGGAAGCTGGCGTCCTTCTTCCTTTGTGACTACCTCGTCTTTTTGAATTTAGCTCTGTCTGTCTGCTTCTGTCTTCATTCTTGTTTTGTTGTAAGTTATTTGTTGTCTAACTTTCAGGTACAGGTTACTCTTTGCATGTTTGGTGTCACACACCTCATTGTTATGGTGCCAGAGGAATTCTTCTCTCTTATCACTGTTGTAGATTATTATTATTAACCCCCAGCCCGGTTCCACTGAGAAGGCGCGAGTTGACTTCCTGACGGAAGCATCCATCATGGGACAGTTCGAGCACCCGAATGTGATCTTCCTGCAGGGTGTGGTGACGAAGAGCAACCCTGTGATGATCATCACGGAGTACATGGAGAACGGGTCGCTCGATCATTTCCTGAGGGTAAGTTCGCTGAATGCTTTGAAAGCGGGAGTGATTCGCTGTTCCCTTAATCGTTGTAGTATTGAAGGGGAAATATTTAGTTTCATTTAAGAAAGGTCCTCCAGCAAACAGCTGTACCTAAGTAGTTCGGTAGCGTTCTCACATCCAAAGATAGCATTACTTATAGGTTTGGTTAAGCTTTCGCTGTTCTTAATTCTTATACTGTGGGTATAATGAGTTTAAGTACGAATTTGACTCATGAAATTTATCCTAATATAATTCTTTATTGGATCACAACAGCTGAACGACGGCAAATTTCAAGTTCTGCAGTTAGTGGCGATGCTTCGTTGCATTGCATCCGGCATGCAGTACTTGAGTGAGATGAACTACGTACACAGAGATCTTGCGGCCAGGAACGTCCTCGTCAACGCGCAACTTATATGTAAAATAGCCGACTTTGGACTTTCGAGAGAGATAGAGAGCCATACGGAGGAGGCGTACACCACAAGGGTAAGAGGATATGGACGAAGGGAAGTATAAGCTTAAAACGTATAAAAACAGACTAGCGTTAAATACGAGTATATTCATACTCATTTTTATGATATTCCGCACTGAAGTATTTATTTCGGATAAGGAGAATTCCATGTAATTTTGTCAGTGTAACCCTACTGCGATATATTTTTTCAAAGTATGGTTATACACTCACTATATGCCTGATCTTTTCGGACGTGATTAACTCAAAAAAATGTGTTCAGTAGCAGGAAATTCCACTTTTGTCCAGTTTTCTAATGTACATTACAAAATATTAACAAGTGTTTTTCACTACTATTTAATTAGCTGCATTTCCTTTTTCCACAGGGAGGTAAAATCCCTGTGCGGTGGACTGCGCCGGAAGCGATTGCCTTCCGGAAGTTCACTTCCGCTTCTGATGTGTGGAGTCTGGGCATCGTGATGTGGGAGGTAATGAGCTACGGCGAAAGGCCATATTGGAATTGGAGTAACCAGGACGTTATTAAGAGCATAGAAAAGGTACATGAACGAGGTTTGGAGGACGGCTCTTGCCCCCTTGTCTTTATTTTTCAGTAAACAGCGATCGTCGCTGACAGTCGTACCTGATTCAGAGGTACGAAATGAATGATGTCTATAGATTTTCTAGTTGTGTAAATGGGCATAAAGACGTTAAGTTCCCTACTCTGAGGTGCGCGGACGTTTTAAAAGAAACGTGTTAAACTGCATCAGCATGATAGATATTACATTATTTGCTGTATGCGTGACTGAAGTGTGAGGTTCGTTCCTGTAGGAGTTTGACTGCTTGAATACGAATTGATTATATCAATTTAATTTTTAGGGATACCGGCTCCCCGCACCAATGGAATGCCCAGAAGCCATATACCAGCTGATGTTAGACTGTTGGCAAAAGGAGAGGAACCATAGGCCCAATTTTCTGTCCATTGTCCGGACTTTAGATAGACTCATCCGGACGCCGGAATCGTTGTCCAAAGTTGCGCAAAACAGGTGAGACTTTTATTTGATGAGCCAATGTGAGATGAAAGAAGGCAAAGAGCATCCCTCTACAGACGGTGAGGATAGTGTCTTAGATAGTTTTTTGGGGTCTTCTATTTTACATTAGTTTTTGCATTTTTGATTTTACGCCACGCCAAGGCATTCGTTTCGCATTTTTGAATCCTCACGAGCGAAATCAGTCTTCATCGCTCAAAGCGTCAAAATGAAATCTCAAACCCGTTTGCCGTTTATACGATAGCGAATAAAAGTAGTTTTTTATTGCTTAAGCTCTTTCGTACTGCCATTCAATGATTCAGTCACACAATTCTTCGTAGAAAGAGAATTTAAATTTCTCTTTTAACGTTCTTTTGTTTATTTAAAAAAAAAAAGTTTGCATCGTATTCAGTCAAAGTTTGTTGGCGCATATTGAAGGATTACGAGAAACGTCGTCATAACCACCAGTCCTTTCTCCTTAAAGAATATTTTATTTCAAACTTTTATTGAACCCATTGTGTTTAGACATAATAATAGATGTAACCCTGTTAACAGTATCCAGGCAACATTCATCCGGTCTCTTTATGAACAAATCCTCGTTGTTTACTTTTCACAGTTCCATAAGTCGTCGTAGAATTGTATGTCCTTGAGGACTGAACTCCCGTAGGAGCAGTTATACATTAAAATTTACAGTCAGCGTTTTCAAAATCCTCTAGATTTGTCTGCAGCCTATTTTAAAGCATTATTAAGTTATTTTCAAAGTTAATTAAACGTACTGTAACATTTTCACGAGCAGTAATCTTTTTTTTTTACTGTATATTTTTTGGTAGATTTGCGCTTCACACTGATAGTCCATTCAAGGCCGCAGTAACGGCAAACAATTTCTTATAAGTTCCTTTACATGATTTTTTGAATGGAGGCATTTCCAGCAAACATCGATCACCCTTCATAACTCCTCGTTATGTACACATATACGTAGATTTCCCGTTTTGAGAGTTGTTGAATATATTGAAAATTTGCTCGTAATTAAAGCACTTCGCTATCATTTTAGTCGAAATGGTTTCGATTTCTACCTATTCCTCGCATTCATTCAGATGGAAATGTCACATCAAGTTGAAATTGCCTCCATAGTAAACTTTTTATTATCTAATTAAACGAGACACGTCCAAAGAAAATGAAGGCATTCGAAAAATCTCCAATTTGGAAATAATACCTAAAATTTAAAATTTATTTCATAGCTTTGAGGAAATTCAGATACTCGTTTTTAATAAAGTGATATATGAAATTTTTACATTAATAGTTAATATTTTATGCCTCCGTTAATTTTCATGAAGTTTAACAACTTGCGTATTTAATTCATTTTTCTAAGGAAATAGTAGTAATAAAGTACATTGATGATTGATAAAACTCGTTTGCCGTTCATTGTACATTCTTTATGATTAGTTACTTTAGTGACAATTGGACATCTGGCTGAATTTTTTAGTGAGGCATTTTTGGAAAAGGGAATACGGTAGAATACAGTTAGTGAAAACTCGTTGTTTTTCTGGTGTCGTAGACAGCAGCTGCTTGTATGTAATTAATGAACACGTTCTCTGCATGAAATTCTGAGGGATGTCACGTTTCAGTTACTACTGTACTCATCACTGTAAGATCAAACTTTGAATGGCAGGGAAATGATGTTCGCATGATTTTTAGAATAGAGAAAGATTTAAAAAAAAATTCTGAGTTGGAAAAATTTAGATATTATTATTATTATTATTATATTATTATTATTATTATTATTATTATTATTGCTGTTTATTAGTGATGAAATATGTGATAATGTGACGCAACAATTTAATTGAAAACCTTACTAATACCTGGGTTTTGACTGGTCTTCTTTATAGAACTTTGTTTTTTCATTGGTGCTTTGTCCTTTGTAGGCGTTCGGCATCTCAAAATCCTTATTACGTGCCACTTATAGTTCAGCCGAATTGGGGCAACTAACCAAGCCGTTTGAGTTCTTCCTTTCTCCTTTTGGTTGAGGGTTTAAGGTAACCAAGCAGTAACCTAACCTCACCTACCGTAACTATTCTGTGTAGCTTCCGTGTGAACTGACCACTCAATGTAAATATATATATATATATATAACCGTACTCAATGGCTTTGACGCGGATGGCATGTTAAAGCTATTCCATTTGTACCCTTTCCTCGCCGGACTTACTTCCGGTTATTCCTTCCTTCACATTAATGAAGTGTCGTTTGTTGTTTTTGATGAATCAATTAACGAGTCATTCAAAAATAAATTGCCTTTAAGTATTCACTTCATTAAGACTAAACCTCACGAGAAAAACTAGTTGCTTTTTCGCATGAAATTAAATATATAAATGACGAGAGTGTATTTTAATTAATGTCTTCTCTGTGGTTAACTGTGAAAGCCTGATTTTGAAATTGTATTCCGCAAATGAAGTAATGTTTACCCCGTACTCGTACCAAATTCACGCGTCGCGCGAGTCAACTGATTTATACTCGAGTACCATACCGATCACGAGCAATATTTTGTTTATTTCAGCTCTTCGTTGTTTCAATATGTATGACGATATTAAAACCATCGTAGCATATATATTTTAGCAATGAAGATGGATGGATGTATCGGAAGGTACGTATTTCTGTACACTGTGATTAGCGTACATTTAAAGTAAAGTTGATCTTTCATATATAAAGTCATTTCAAGAATTTATTTTTGAATTGCACTTTTTCTGTATAGGGTAAGCTTACGCAATCTACGGAACAAACTCCATTTGGGTAGAAGCAACAACAATAATGCCATTAATCTCGACTTTGCTGAAACAAATTAAAAATTTCCGTTGCTGTTCTCGGGGAGTATCGCCCTCACGGCTTTCTAGACCCTTTTTTTTTGGTTGAGAAAGGTAATGGGGTCATTGCTGAAACTTAGTTTCTCCGAATTCATTTGGAAATCACCCAGAATTTACGTTATAAATGCCGCTTATTGACCTATTAATAGTAATGTAGTAATTGAATAATTGGTTTGATTTATGCTAAGTAAATATGCTAATTACAATTAAAAAAAATTTGTTGACAGTGTAAAATGCTAAAATAAATTTTGGCGACAAGCATGTCATGAGCTCAGTTATTTTTACGCAGCTCAATTCTTAAGTAAAAATTTTTTATTCTCAGAAGAGGAACGAGAAGGCGATCTTCTTTAGCGAGGTGTATTTGTTACTCATAGTTTTAGATTGCATTATAGTTGAACGGCTTCAGTTAGGGAAGCTAAATGGTTCCAAAAAGGAAAAATGACATCGCTGTTAAGTATCGAGTCTATACAGTAATACAATTCACGTCACAAATGAAGCGAGTTTTTTAACGCAAATTACTATCATACCGTGATTGAATCAAACATTCAAATACATTTTTGGCAGCAGCTTTTCTTCTCGTATATATATATATATATATATATATATATATATATATATATATATATATATATGTGTGTGTGTGTGTGTGTGTGTGTGTGTGTGTGATTGACAAAATTATGAATCTACTTCGATATTTCGAAACAACTGGATAATAACAAGAAATGCGATGGAACATTATTGATTCGTAATTCGACAAAAGCAAATAAATATTGTTAAAAAAATAAAGTCGGGCCTTAAATGAAGTCTATAATCTCATATTATTATAAATACATGTCTCCCTTTAGCAGCTAATACAGCAGCCACTCTTCAGTGATGTTGTTCTTTGTTATATCATTTCCCACACATCATTAGGGTTGTTAGGATTATCCTTTTTCTTTTCAGATGTGAACAATGTCCATAAATGCTTGATTGGATTCAGATCAGGTGACTGTGGAGGCCATTCCATAATGCTTCAGATAATTCTTGCAAAAGGTGGATTTGTGTTTTGGGTCATTACCTTGGAAAATTAATTTTTGACTCGCTGGCCACTCACCACTTGGTATATGGCATCGTGAATTAAGATGGAGGGGTGGTGCTCCTTCTTCGTGATATCATTGGCTTTTACAGTGTCTCGAGTGCCATACACACTGAAACAACTCCATACCTTTATGGAGCCCCAACATGCTTCACCTGAGGTTTTACGCATTATGGGGCCAATTCTCCATGAAGAATTATGCGCATACCAAAGGAAAACCCAGCCTCATCCATAAACAGGACTCTTTACCAGTCTTGAGCAGTAAAACCCATATATATATTTTGATCCATTTCTTTAAAAGAACATTCTTAAGAAAGGAACGCGTCAAAAGAACAAAAAAAAATATAATAAGAATTTTACTGCTGAACACGAGTAAAGGGTCCTTTTGGGGTTGAGATGATTACAAAAGGGAGACATGCAAAATATGAGATTATAGACTTCATTTCTCTGTTAAATCAAAACTAATATCAAAAACTAAATACAACAACCAATAGATCACCTTAGCATTCATTGTGTATACTCTTTTTAACTTTTGGAAAAGTGATATTATCACTGAACAGACATATATAAACTACTATAACAGACTTAATGCAGTCGTTAAAAGAGTGAAATCAGATCACTCTCGTTAAAAAATTTATGAACAAAAATAATCCAATCCCAAAATGGGCTCTGGAACACACTAAAGAATTTAATCAACATATAATAGGTGAAAACGAGTCCCTTGTCCTCCCTCATACAAGGCGGAAATTCTTTCAATGATCCTAAAGACAGCCAATTTATTAAACAATTTCTTTGTAAATATCACCTCCAATACAGCAGCCTCGATTTCAAATACGTGCCACAATCCACCACTCCAAACTCATTTTTTTTTATTCAGTTCTACCGAACTATGTCTCTTTGGCAATGAAAAAATTCTGAAAAGGATTTTGACAATACGATCCCAGTAAAAATATACAAATTAATATAGGATGAAATTGCAATTTCACTCAGTTAACTAATGAATAAATCAGTAACACTAGGTACATTCCTTGATAGTCTAAAGGAAGCTGAAGTATGCCTTGTATTTAAGTCAGGTAACCCAAATACTCCATCCAATTGTCGGCCCATTTCCGTATTTCCAACTTTAAGTAAATTATTTGAAAAAGTCGTATGCAATAAACATAATAAATTTTTAATCAAATACAATATTTCATGTAAGGCACAATTTGGGTTTAGAGATGGGCATACAATGGAAGATGCTATAAATATGATACTAGGAACTTTCGCTTAAAATGTTATTGAAAAACTTCACACATACGGAATAAGAGGAAATATCTTTGGTTCAAATTTTACCTGACAAATCGTCATCAGTATGTCAAATTAAAAGAAAAATCATCCCACAAAGTGATGCTGACTAGTGGAGTTCCACGAGGATCTGTTTTTGGGTCACTACTATTTTTATTTCATGCCAATGATTTTCATCTCTCAACTACCTTAAATTGCCTACAATATACATCTTATTCGACACTTCATGGTTTAGACCTTTTGATAAATGAAAGGAAGAGGCAGTTAGAGCATATTTATCAGTGGATGTTTTCTAATAAACTTTTACCGAACCTGACAAAGTCATATTACACGATTATTACCACAAAACATATAAATACAACCTATCACATAAAAATTGCTAATACTACTCATGCGAGGGTGAATGAAGTTAGTGCTTTAAACGAGAAACTAAATTTCAAATCTTGAATATCAATATTTTTATTCATATTATTAAAAAAAAAATGAGTTTCTCAGAACGCACTTCTTATTCTGTAACATCCACATTTACTATATTGCATTACAACATGGGGCAGCCTAAAGAAATATATGAAACATCCTTTGAAAGTAAGAAAAAATAAATGCTTGCCAATCATCTCGAGTAATAACAAAGTCAAACTTCCCCAACTAAATATTTCAAAGTTAATTTGTTTATATAAATTCAGTATTGCTGTATGTTGAAAGTTATCAATAAAAATTAACATGCCTCAATTACCTCACCCATTTAAAAACCAATCACCCCTCTCTCAAACACGTCGTCATTATAACACTAGATTTCTCAGAGATGTTACACACACACACACACACACACACACACACACACACACACACCATGCAATGGAAACTCTCTTTCAAAGGAGCAAACGTATTGAATGCAATTTCTGCAAATATGAGGCAAGCTTCCTCATTAAATGTATTTCACAAATGACTAAAGAAGTACGTTATTATCTCCTACTGATGTAAAAGTTCACTGTCGCCATTATTACTGTAATAATTAAGTCTTTATTTTATAATTATCTAAAATATGGGTCTCACAAAGTCATATCGTATCAGAACTCCCTCCCCTTAATCTCTATACTTTTTCATTAAACGTTCTTATTTTCATGATTTATCCACTTTTTCATTAAGAATCATTTATTTTCTACTAAATATACAATTGATCATATTTAAAATTAATAGGTATACAACTGATCATTTTAGTTAAAATTAATAAGTATAAAATTGATCATATTTAAAATTATTAAGTATATACTCGATAATTTTATTTAAAATTAATAAGTATACAATTGATAATTTTATTTAAAATTAATAGTGTCTCGTGTAATAACTATAGACGTATAAAATTGCGTAAAATAATAATAAAATATGCCAATTATTACTATAAATTTTCACCTTTTTGTTTATTATTATTATTGCTCTTTATTGTATTACTGTCACTATTACTCGCCATTTCACTTCCCTTCCATAATGAATTAACTGAATCTATCAATTTTGCCTAAAAAGCCTCCATGCTTCTAACGGCATATTCAGATTAGAATACTTCAAATATATTAATATCATATCGGATATCTAAATTGTACAGAAAAATATTGAAAATATTGTAAAATTTTGTGTAATTTGTATTCTTTTTCTGAATAAAGATTTTAGAATTTGACTTTTGAACTTTTTTAATTTATGCTCCAAAACCGTTTTGTTCGTAACGCAAATTTCATTTTAATACTGAATTACAAAATTTACAGATTGATAAAGTTCCATCGCATTTTTCCAATTATTACGAAAAATTAAAATGGGTTCCTAATTTAGCACCCAGTTTTTATATATAGTATATACGAGTATATATGGGATAAATTTCACGCTTAAACGCGTGAAATGAATGAACGATGCAAATGCACGAGGAAAAAGAAAAAATTATTCCAAGTCCTTTTGTGTATTCGGCAATACATCTCATTCCCTGACGAGGTGTACTACTGAATATATGAAAGGACTTAGAATAATTTTTTCTTTTACCTCGTGGGTTTACATCACATATACAGTGTTGGGCGAATTAATTTTTTAAAGTAACGGCGTTACCGTTACTCGTAATAGAAAGTAACGTCATTACCGCTACAGTTACTTCTATGGAAAAGTACGCGTTACAGTTACCGTTACTTTTATAATAAGCTAGAAAATATAGTATTTCTCAATATAAGAATATAATATATCTACATCGCAATTATAAAAGAATTTCTGAATATGGAGCAAATATTTAATTAAGGTCAGATATATAATACAATGAAACAATACCTGATTTTAGACTTATACTTAAATAATAAGCAATACAATTTAACAATTTTATCATTTGTAATAATATTAATAGCGATCAATAGATCTTAAGTAAAAACTAAAAATGTAAAATAAAATTGCTCTTTGCACTTAGTATTGCAAAAACGAAAATTATTGAAGAGAATACACTAAAATAAATCGTGAATAAAAAATTACACAATGCCTAAACGATTAATGGATTATTCATACAAGAAAAAAATAGGAATCTTAAAACTATTTTTGCTCAATGTCTTTCAGGAAGACATTGTTACGTTTCAGAAAAACTAATCTTTCAAAATGTCCTTTTTAAGGACAGTCTGTCCACATGTTAAATCACTCAGTTCAAACATGTTTGCACACGTTTAGTGCCATTTTCATATACATTTCCAAGTTGAGCATATAAGAAAGTAACGAGTAACGAATAATGACTGAAAATGGAATGAAAAGTAACGGCGTTACCAATTTCGTTACAATATAAATAAAGTAACGGCGTTACCGTTACAAAATAAGTAACGGCGTTACTCCCAACACTGTATATATATATTATATATAATATATATATATATATATCAGTGGCGTGTAGTCAGGGTAAGCAGGGCATGCGCCGCCTACCCAGTTAGTCAAATTACAAAAAGTCAGTATATTACTACAGTAATCGACAACTAATATAAAGTTATGATGCTTGTATAATATATATATATATATATATTTGCAGCTACCGCTTACCCTGTGGACACACCCACCGCACGCCACACATATATATATATATATATATATATATATATATATATATATTTTTTTTTTTTTTTATTATACACGTCTTGAGTAAAGACAATCGCTTTTTTTTTGTGAAGAGTCAAAGAGTCGAAGAAGAAAACATTTTCTCGCCATCATTCGTTCAGACAGACAAATAAATGGAGGTCATATTTCCTTTTTAGAAAAATTTATCTTCGTACTTGCTTTTTGTCTTTTTCTTTTTCTTTTTTCTTTTCGTTTTATGGTTCGTTTAGTTCTGCGTTTGCATATTTAGTATTTATTTATGTTTTGCGTTCAAACCTGGACAACATTTGTTCTTTACTCTCTTTTTACTCGTATCGGCAAACTTTTGTCCTAATTATAGTTGTGTATTTTAGCCATTACGTAAAAAGCATATTAATTTCACTGATAATTTTGTTCATTTTGTAACACGTTACTTTTAAAGAAATAATTTTTAAGTTCAGATGTTTTAAAATTGCTTCAATTATATATATATACACACACACCCTGTTGCGAAAACTCTATGTACTCACAAGAAACCAAGAATGGCAGAGAGTAACAATTTCAAAGATCTGAATTCATCAACAGTAGCCTATCTAGTTATTACGGAATCCAGAGTATTTACAGTGAGAGAAACAATAATTTATTTGGGAGAATTTTTGAAATAACATTTATTGTTATTAAAATGTATTTGCTGGTTGATAATAATAATAATAATAATAATAACGATAATAATAACAGAAATAATATATAGCTTTGAAAATGAGGTATCGATCTTCGAAAGTTCAATTCTTATCGTAACGAAAAGAACATTTTCTACAAAAGAAAAAACTTTTTTGTGAATCTTTTGCAACGGAAATAAGCCAACGACAGTCACTTTGACGAGTAATAGATTCTTAATGCGTCACGGGTTTATGTTGTTTACGAGGCTTACTGTAACTTCATTATTAATATGATTATTGTAAGTTTTCGATTGTAAGTTTTCGATATAACGCCAAACTTTATACGCTAAAACCCAAAATTACGGAGAATGAGAGAGTCGTGATTTGTTGATAATAAGCAATCACTATTTGGTCTTTTAAACGTTTACCGACTTTATGGTCTCGCATTCAACATGAGAAAATGCGTAAACAAGCGTTTAATTTCGTTTTTAATTTTCCTGTCTTTTAAATACATCATACGTGTCACGTAACTTCAATTGATTGATGCATGGTTAAACGAAGAACCAAAAGTAAAGCCTATAGAGTTACGTTGAATGGAATCTAAACGTATGACAAAAACGAGGGGTACAATATACTAGAATTAGATCGAACGCAGTGAATTAGATAAAAATATTTATTAATTGGTAGTTGGGTAATGGTCCTTTGTTGAAAGAGTTAGATTACGGCGAGGGAGTTTTTTTTGTAAGTAGGTAAGATCATGTTAAGTTAGTATTTCATAGAATTCTAGCTCCCCCCCCCCCCTCCCCCCCTAAAAAATATTACCGATGTGAAACTAAAAATGAAATAATCGTAAGATTGTAATAACAAATGTTAAAAAACTTGTAAAAATAAATTATTTTTAAAACTGGATGCGATA
>JAJOZX010000352.1:1337500-1365000 GCA_023014485.1 Bathynomus jamesi
AAAAAGTACGGAGTGTACCTGTTTCATTAGTGTTTGGGAAGGCAATTCCTACAGTGTATATGATCAAAGAAACTCGGGGATTAAAAAGCGAGTGATAGCAGCGTATCAAAATTACTCTTAATTTACTGATAATGAAAATACGCAGAAAGAATTTTTGCTGCTAGAATATATGACTCTTCTTCTTTTTAATTACTAATTAAAGTAGGTATCACAAATAAACGGATTCCTATTAATCTTAAGACAGAGATAGACTGATCCTGTTTCCCTGCATTCTGTACCCTTTCCCATGCTCGTAAACCCTCATCGTGTGATACATAAAAAAAAGTGTGCCCAGGGAAAGTTTATGCGTGGAGAATACACTCGACAAGCCTCATACTGTACCCTTACCAAACCCTGTATTTGCGGTGATGTACACTATGTAATATTAGAGTTTCTTGTTAGTGTAGCAACACACGGTTGCTATGTATGAACAATAGCTCTCAAGGATTGCCTGTGACTCAAAATAAATAAGTAACCCCTTCACCAGAGAATGCTGTAGTTTACTATTTACTACAAATTGTCTGGGATCTTTCTTTGCCAAAGTCTAGTATTTGATGTTTCTTTTTCTTCATTAAACCAATACTTTTTCATTAATATGTCGGTAAAAATAGAAAAATTATTTGTAATACTGAAATAAATAATGAAATATGTCATAAATCAAATTGCCATCTGTGGTAAATTTTGTGTTGGTGAATGGATGCAGTATAAAGTACCATGTAGCCGAGACATATTATAATAATAGGCCTGTTTATTATTATTATTATTATTATTATTATCAGGCAGTGATGTTTATGTATTAAAATCAAGCAACATTTTTCTTTTTCACGTAAATATAATGTATATAAATGTGAAGAACGGAAGTCAAAATATTTTGAAAGTAATTGCCATCACAGTAGGTACAGTGACTGTTGGACACTAATACTATCTATATCAAGGAATTAACATATCATCTCGTTAACAGTCAGAGTTTTAAATTGCCATTCAAATAAATAAATAAATAAAAATATATTAATATATATATATATATATATATATATATATATATATATATATATATATATATATATATATATATATATATATATATATATATATATATATATATATATATACACAACCGAGCCAATCCCATTTATTGATAAATTTTAGTTCATTTTTGTAAGGTAAAATAGAATTAAATAATTTTTACACATTTCTTATATATCGGGTCGGCAAAAAAAAAGGGAGACCTCGAACTTTGGCTGTAAAATCCAAAGTTATGGTCAGATTTCAATATTTTTTTTCACATCCCACAACTAAGTAAATTTCCTATATGGTGAGTTGATTTCAAAGAAAACTAATGAAAATTACGGATTTATTGAACATTTCTTTATGCCACTGAACATTCTCCATTTACACTACTACTGCATTGTATGTGCAGATAAAAAGTTACAAAGTACTCACATATGGTGCTACCTTGATGTTAAAAAAACTGCTCGATATGTTTACCACGAACTTCTACAACCTTTTTCAGTCCAGGACGGAACTCATCTATGGTTTTATTGATTTGTTCTTGTGGTAGCTCATCCCATTTTTTCAGAAGCTGTCGTAAATGAGCGACATTTCTTACTTTGACCCGATAAATTCTGTGAAAAATTTTCCCAAAGGCCGTAATCGATAGGATTTAAATCAGTACTGTTTGGTGGCCAAATTTAATACCGCTACCTGGTATTCTTTTGATATCCTGTTTTATCGATTTTCTTGAGAAACTTGTCCAAACCTCCTGCAGTTGGCTTACGTTAATTAAAATCGCTTTAATTATTAACGATTACCTATGATTAGCAAGATTTTTCTGGAATATTCGCCATAAATCCAATTTCTCAGCTAAAATGCTAAAAGATGGTATACAAACCATGAAATTACCTACTACAGTACTAACATACTAAAATTTCATGGTTCTATGTACCGTATTTGTCGAGATATGGATTTAAAATGCCTCCTTTTTTTTTGCCGACCCGATATATATATATAATATAATATATATATATATATATATATATATATATATATATTATATATATATATATATATATATATATATATATATATATATACTACTTTGCCAAAAGTATTCGGAAGGAGCATCAGCAACAAGTTATGCGACTTCGGAGTACCTAGTCATATGTAGGTCCTCTGTTGGCTTGTATGACTGTCTCCACACGATGGATCAGGTTTCTGCAGCTAATTTGGTGTGATTCATGTTCAGACTTCCTTTATAGCATCGGCTTAAGGATGATCCCTCTGACGTCGCAAAATCGAACAATACATAAAATTAATTAAGGTTAAACAATATAAAACTATGAAATGAGTGAAAATGAATAAATGCTATGACTGAAATGAACGAAAATGAAGGGAAAATGAATGCAAGTTAAAAATAAAGGGTAAAAACATTACAAAAGAGTGGGGAGGAGAATAGGCTTCCCAACAAATCTAAGAACCTCGCTGTTTGCCATACCTTATCCCGTGTAATGGCTCGGTTTCCATGGCCCGTCCGATTCTCAGTCTCATCAAGCATCTTTTGGGACCATCTGGAGAGGAAACTTCGCAAGAGAACTCCAAAGCCCAGAAGCTAAAGGCAATTGACTGTTGCTATAAAGGAGGTCTGGACACGAATCACACCAAATATTTGTGAAAACCTAGTGAACATACCAGTCGTGTGGAGAAGGGCATACAAATTAACGAAGTCCTACACATTACGAGGTACCGTAAAATCGCACGGTTTGTTGCAGATGCCTACGCGAATTGGCTGGGGTGGAATTTTATAATATAATATATATATATATATATATATATATAATATATATATATATATATATATATATATATATATATATATATATATATATATTGCTTAATGAGATAGTATTTTGCCATTTCTTGTACTGTTCTCGATTATCAAATCCGGCCATTTTTTTAACTGTCATTTTTTACCTATATTCCTAAAGAACTAATATATATATATATATATATATATATATATATATATATATATATATAAATTGAGGCAGTTCCCAATGTTAAATAGGGCCTATTATTATCGCCAATTTGTATACGTTGCCAGTTATTAATTATTATTATTATTATTATTATTATTATTATTATTATTATTATTATTATTATTTAACGGTCATAATGTAAATTTGAGCTTATTTGTAAGTTTTGTACGATTGTTAACTGGATTTAGTTTGTAATTGACTTATTTATTGATTATACATTCAAATTCAAATTTTAGTTATTTTTCTATGGTTTACATCATGTTATTTACAGCAGCTGGTCTGTGTTCACTTAATTAAAGAAATTACCAACGTTTCTTCGTCTGGAAAGAGTGTATGCCTTTCTTCCTGCATTGAGCTCTTCCCTATAATCCAGAATTTTGTGAACACTTTCACGCGCTTGAATTGGGCAGAGTTCGCCATTTGCCTTTTTTCTTCTTTGCATTTGCTCTTTTTCTCATTCAATTTACTCTGCTTTTTGTTATTATTATTATTATTTCCTTCTTTTACCGTACAGTGGTTCGTTTCATTTTCTGATTTGCAATACTTCATTCTTACAAAGTTTACGATAACCTTTTTTTTTTAAACCAAAGAGAAACTGTGAAGAAGTGCGAGTGTTTTTAACTGCTTCAGGCGTGTGGCCATTTCATTCATTCCCTGTCGTCAACGTGCATTCCTGTTTAAATTTGGCACTACGAATGTATTAGTATGTCTTACATCAAATGTTCAGTGTTTTCACTCTTATAGGAAGACTCGAAGTATTTATGACTATGGTAACAATTCTTGTGATGATCAAATCAAAATAAAGTTTTCTGTGTCTTAGGGGCTAGAAAAAAGAATATATTATTTTCACAAAGAGGTTTAGTGTCTCCCTCTCTTACACACACACACACACACACACACACACACACACACACACACACACACACACACACACACATGTATGTGTGTGTGTTTGTATGTGTATGTTTAAAGGTGATAATATTTTTTTGTAACTTGGAATAGTATCGTATTTACATCTAGAGCAATTATGATCCTGTTGTTACTAATGAAGAAGGACAATTTGCATTTGTGCTTAGATGGCCTATTTTTTTACAATAATAAATAATACATTTTAGTGAGCACTATAAATACCTCATGAATTCTTAATTTATTAAATTAGGTATCATTAAGAGAAACATTCTAATTACTCTCTATTTTTGAAAGCTCCAGTCGGATGCGTCACCTAAACTTGTCACTTCGATTACAGAAATATATGGATTTGTTTGTCTTACATAAACTCTGCATTGATCACCAAAGCTCTGCGTAGCTCTGAATATATATATAATATATATATATAATTGCTTTCATTGCTCTTATTGTAAGTATCGCATTTGATGTCCATTGAGCTTAAAATGAGCAGAGAAATAAATATACAAATTCTCTTTGTTATTAATTTCTTTCTTTATAATTGAAGTAATGTTTGAATAACGTTAAGTTGTGATATATTTTAAGTCTGAAATTTAATTAACTGGATTTGGTATTATTATTATTATTATTATTATTATTATTATTATTATTGCAGCCTTCATTAGTAGCAAAGTTCTTGGTATTGTTTTACAGTATGTCAGGCAATCTGCTGTCAGGTTTTTTTCCCTGTAAAACATTGTTTTTGCTATTTTAATTTCAAATTATTTATTTCCATTTCTTTGTGTAATACAATTTCAATACAATTTAATACAGTTTAATATCTTATTTAGGAAATAAGATTTTGTATAAATATTTGTACAATATCTTTGTATTATAACCATAAAAAATATTATATACGATATTAGTAACAATCAGCACTATATATATATATATATATATATATATATATATATATATATATATATATGGGATTGAACTCAGAATGGTCCCCTGAGGTTCTTTCATGATACATACAGACCGTGCATGGAACAAGGAACTCTTCTGGGATAATTAAATCCACTATAGGCCGAATAAGTAATGGTAAATGACAAACACTATAGTTTTTTTCTTTTTCATGATGTTAGCCCGACGTGGGCAACGGGCCACTCGCAAAGAGGCCCCAAAAATATAGCTTCCTTCACCAGCTATCTGCAAAGCAGATAGGATCCAGCTTTGGGACAGGATCTAGGGGTTACAGAACTGTTGCCCACGTCGAACTAACACCATGAAAAAGAAAAAAACTATAGTGGACTATAGTGGATTTAATTTTCCCAGAAGAGTTCTTTGTTCCATGCACGGTCTGTGTATCATATATATATATATATATATATATATATATATATATATATATATATATATATATATATATATATATATATATATATATACCGTCTTAGAAGCGAATTTATTATTATCATCATTATCTGTAAGACACTCGGAAAAGGCCCATTTAAAATTTCTTCGACATAATTGCCCAGCCATAGTCGCACTATATATATAATATATATATATATATATATATATAATATATGTATATATATATATGTATATATATATATCCTTCATATTTATATTGTAATTATCAAATTGCGCAATTGTTCATTCAACATAAACAACAACTTATGTTTTTCTCTTTGACCAACATTTTATATCATTATTGCAAAGGAGTTGTAACATATATTTTTTTAATAATTGCAGTTATGGAATCAATCAAAAATGCTAATAAATTTATAAAAATCTATTATTAATTTCAGTAAATTTTTATTCTCAAAGTTTGGTTTACAATTTAAAGAAAAATCGTTTGCAATTTGATTTTTTTTTTTAAATTTAAAACTCCGGCATAGGCCTAGCTGTAAATTTAGCTTTTTCCCTAGTCAATTTTCTATACCCTCTTAGCTGTAAGAAGTGTATATTTGTCATTTAAGAATAAACTCATAAAAGGAAGTTCATAATGATGATGTTTGTAATGAGTTGAGAATCGCCTGTGTAAATTATTTGCTCTCCAATGTATTTTATCAATGCATTTTATATATAATTTCTACCTTTTCTTATTTAAGTTAAACTTTTTATATTGTTTTTATTTCTTATTGCGTCGTTCATGTTGCAATTCATACGTAATGCTTCTTATATAAATTTTATTGTTTATACTTAACTTTTTTGAAGAAGGAGTTGTATGTCCATTCATTTGTGTTCATAAGAAATAAACTTTCACAAATGTGAGCTTTTCGTCACACCTACACCTACACCTATTTCCCTTTAGCAAAGGAAACGAAAAGAGGCCATCCTCTTGACTTTTTAAGATTGTAACCGCTTTGCTTGTAGAAACTAAGCAAATTTGATTATGTTCCTTACGTGATGCCTCGTCACATACTTGAAGAAGTTTAAGACGCGTTCTTTATATTTACATTTGCGTCAGTGCTTCAGTGGACTGAAGAAACTCTTCCTACAAGTTGGTCACCTTTCTTGATTGTTCCTTTTCCTCAACTCACGAAATCTTATTCCATCCCATCCAATCAGAGACCCACATCATTTACCAGCTTCTCGTCAAAACTAATGTGAAGATGATAATTCGACAGGAACAATCTCCCTACGCAAATTTAATATAAATCAACAATGTACAACTTAAATTTAACTTGTGTAGAAAGATGAATTAATGATTCCTTCGTTTTTAATATTCGCCTAGGCCCTAGGAGCTATCTAACTCTCTTCTCTGACATTGAAAAGACTGACGACGCACGCAATTCTGGAAAAACTGACTTATGGTCTTCTTAACCAGTCGTACTTTTCAAGTATCATTATCATTATCAAGTAGAAGTAGTGTGATTAATTTTCGCACCGCATACTCAAAAGGAGGATGTTCCGCAGGAAAGCATCTTACTCTGCAAGCTCTTCGCATTGGCAATCAACGAAATTGCATCTGTTTTCGTTCATGATATTCGTAGTAACCTTCAAGTTGAGAGCTTACATTGAGGAGGAATTGGATCGCAAGCAAAAAGCTACAAACCACTGTCACTGATCTCACATCTGACTGAATATTCGGAAGAAGAGTTAAAGAACAAATGTATATGAATCTTAGGGGGCGCAAGAAAGCCTCTGTAAGAACCAAAATTCATTCAGATAAGGAAGACCATGCTTGTAACAACTAAAAGGAAATTAAGGCAATATCATTGATTCATTCGAAAGTGATGCTACTTGTGATGTAATATACACAATCACTAAGGCATTCGACAAGTAATAATATAAACGGAATATAAAATGGACTGATTTTGGCTCTCTCCTTCTCCTTCTATAGGGGTAAGGGCATTTTTGCGGCCGCTCGCCCTTGGTCCCTCCTTTCTCCATAAAAAAATATGGAACAATAGGAAAATTAAGTGAATGGATCTGTAACTTTCTTAATACAAATTATTACATTTCAAGGAATATTAGCCCAGACGACGGCTCGTTAACTGCATGAATTTGCCTCATAAGTTTGTCATGACACCGGGACCAACAATTTAATGTAGCTCAGTACCACAAAGTACTTACTCCACTATTATTTACAATCATATTGATAGATATGGAAAAACAAACTAACCAATAGTACAGTAGCGTCTTTGCTGACTATACAAATATCAGCAAATAAATTAAACCCTGATGATATAGACTCTCTACGAAGAGAGAACATCTAAAATAGAGAAAGAACCAGATGAAAACAATAGGAAGTCTGAAACCGAAAATTTTCATCTCCTTAGGTATTGGAAAACGGAGGAACTAAAATTTTTCATCTACTATGTACCAAATGGACAGGATACTTAGAGAAAGAGCCAGAAGGATAATGAATAATGATTAGGATTTTGAAACAATAATATGGCAATAAACAAAGTAAAAGGAACAATTGAACAAAAACTGACAGCCTTTGAAAGAAAAGACAAAATTACATCTGTTCCTTTGCTGTAAACAGTGATCAATCCAAACTGGAATTTGGTTCAGTTTTAACCCCGTTTAAAAAGGAAAGACAATCATTGAATTAGAAGGAGTACAGAGCAATTTTGCAGCCAAAATCATTGAACTCAGAGAACAAGATTACTGTAGGAATGATTACGTAAGTTAAATCTGTATTCTTGCGAACACACACACACACACACAAAGAGATACATGTAAAATAATTAACGAACTGTTTCCTAAACCAAGACTAAACCCTACAACCAACCAAAAAACACTGGAAAACAGGAAGTTAAGGCAGAATGAGCCCAGAAGGAGAATAGCCTTTTAGTGAGAGAAGGAAATCGCCTATTTAATGAACTGCCAAAGGAATAAGGAATATTTTGGGTGTCCATAAAATTCTGTTATGGTTTTGAATGTAATTATTAACTACATTGAATATAGAAAAAAAAAACTTCGTTAAGAACGGTGACCAAAAGAATTAACACATGTAAAAGATCAAATTTCAGTATCCAGTGCGTTTTAAATTTTCAAAATTGGCGAAAACATTTTCAAGTTTGTGCGATATTATGGTATTTCCTTATTTACTTTATCCTTAATTCTTTGTTTAGGAAAATGATCTGGGGGTCAATGGCTCTGTATCCTGCGTACTGTTAAAAACAAAGGCGATGGGCATGCTATTCACCATTGCTTTTACCTCACACAAAACTGTGTTGAATTCCTCATTGTGCAACCAAACATCAGCCAAAAATTTATTTAATGGATTCTTTATGCTTCTCACTAGCTTTTCCCAAAATCCTCCCCACCGATAGTGCTTTCTTACAATAAAATTTCACTGCTTCCTATGGTATGAAAAGTAGGAGTGGAATTCTTCCTCTTTTATCAATGTCTAAACTTCTTGGAGTTCTTTTGCACATGTTTTGAAGGTTTTTGCACTATCAGATATGATTTTACTCGGGAAATTCTTCCATTTCACAAACTGTTCGAATTTAGAATCCTATGACGGAAGGCAACCTTAGGCCTATGTTAAGCTAAACTAAACTAGTCTACCAGACCCTGTTAAAATCTGGCAAGAGTTTATGGCTTATATGTAGAAGAAGGCAAAAAATGAACTAAATTCTAATTCTATAGATTACTATATGTTGAAAAAATAAAATTAAAAAAAACCGTTGAAAACAGTGCTGACTGCTGATGTTGTGGCACTTAGCTCTGGCAAAAATCTGTCATTTCATGATGGGTGTTATTTACTCTTTTCAAGGACTAGAGTAGAGAGGATATATATATATATATACTTCTCGGAGATCAGCGAAGTTAAGCGACATTGGGTCTGGGTAGTAGTTGGATAGGAGACCGTCCTCTGCGCCCAGATTATGTAGCGACCCTGGTTCGGATCCCACGTAAAGCTGTAGGTCCCCTCCGTCATATGACCTTAGATGTTGAGAAGGAGGGTAAACAACTCCAATTAAAAAAAATATTAAACTACCTGTCATCCAACCCTAATGGGATCTGGAGATGGTCGGATATCTGGAAGGACTGTTTTTAAACAAGTGTTACTGCTTATCTAGCAGCCTCTTTCTTATTCATTGTTTAGTTTTGTTAGAATTACACACTGTTCTTATACTGTATATTGCTTTTTATTTAATTTTGGTCAGAATTACAGTGTAAAGGGCGCTAACCATCCGACAAGAAGCGATCTGAGCATGCGCAGACATCGGATACAACTCCCTTGATGACCGACTCATAAACTGCAAAGGTCGGATAGCCGAAAATGAACCGATCTTGGCTTATATTGGAAAAGTCAGATAACAGGTCGTTTATCGTGTATATTTTATGGTTTTCCCATACAAATTTTTTCAAAGCTATTTATGTTTATTTATCTTAGCCATGGATAAAATTGCAGTTTAGCACCTAACGGGTGACCTCATTTTTCTTGTTTGGTTTCTAGTGCAGTTTTGTTTCCTCTTTCCAAATACGAAATCCAAGTTACCTTTGGTAACCTTTGGTTAGCTTCCGCCAGAACTGTTCATTCTGACGAAGGTCAAGCTTTTCATCCACCTTAGACCTACAATTTAACGTGGAATCCGAACCACGCCCCACCAGCAGCCCAGCGTCTTAACCACTAGGCCACCCAGAGTACCCATTTATCTACCAACCACTTTCTTTGTGCAGCTGGGTTTCGTAGTCAGCGACGCTAACCACTACACCACCGAGGCGCAGTTTGTCGCAAATAAAGTTACAGATATTTAAAGTTTACCTAAGTCACTAGTTGGGTGCTAAACTGCACTTTAACCAGCCATGTAGTTTGAATTAAAAAAAACAACTCAATTTCAATGGTTTTTTCATACAAATACAGCGTTTTGTAAATGAGTTGGGACAAAATATACAACAAATTGAGAAAGTACAGCTATTTTCGACAAAGTTGTGATCAGTTCGATAGCGAAGCACCACACTTAGGCAAACCATTCCATATCTGACATATCGCCAGATTTAAAAGACTAACTTTAAGAATGGACGATGCTCATTTACCTGTAAATATCGACATTTTACGCGATGTCCGTCAGTTTTCAATAGTATTTGACAAATTTCAAATGAAATTATGAAAAGTTAATATATATATCATCAATTACAACAATGTATTTAACAGTTTTCAAATACAATTGTTACGTTACGTACACATTTCAGATCCGTAAACAATAACGTAAGTTGAGCACATACGGAGGTCCGGTGCTAGTGTCTCCGAGCAATTGATACAATGAGAAAACGGGCATAACTACACAACATACTCTCAACTACGTACTGTTTACTCGATTACAAATATCGTCTCCATCAAGACATTTGGGTAGGTACGTTGGACACTGTCTATAACAGTTATCAGACATGGGCAGTAATGTATTTGAAAATACTTAAATACGTATTTAAATACATGTATTTATAAATACTTTTTGGAGAGTATATTTAATTACGTATTTAAATACTTTCGAAAAGTGTTTAGTATTTGTAAATACCTGTTTTTAAATACATTTTTAAAATACTCTTGTGAACTGTTCAATTTTGCGAGGATGTACAGTACTAACCACTCAGTATTTAACTGGTACCACAGAACACAGTAAAACATTTTTCAAGGTGCTTGTGCTTCCAGAAAGTTCCAGGCTCAGCAGGCTGGAACTTTTTGGAAGCGCTTGAAAAATGGAACTTCCAGCCTGCTCTAGTGGCGATTGTCACAGACTCACAGATGCAGTGCGGCAGCCGGCAGTCTATCCTGAGGCATCGTCATATGTGGTTGTGTAAAGTTCAGCGCTAACTGCGCAATTAGCCTTAGCCTATTGATCATATTAGACGAGGACAACATTTGTAACATGGCTGCAGCAAGTGGAAGTGGTGGAAAAGAAGGTGGTAAAATAGTTGTTGATGGTGGAAGTGAAAATAAAAATAGCGAATCACACCTGCACCCACTTTTTGATGGAAAATATTTCCGAATAACTTCCAAAGATGGTATTAAAGTGAAGACTATGTCTTCTGTGCCACAAAAGAATTGCAGCGTCTACTTCTGCGACTTTTCGATTTTATTTGACTCTAAGCTGATGTTAGTGATTTTATTTGCTTTTTGAAAAGTATCTAAATTGTATTTGAAATGTATTTAAATACATTTTAGGAATAATGTATTTAGTATTTAAATACTTTCTGAAAACCTGAATTTTATTTAATATTTAATTACTTTTATTTTCAAGTAATGTATTTATTATTTAAATACATCTAAAGTATTTACTGCCCATGTCTGACAGTTATTAACAATAACATTCGGTATTGCCTCTGAGATTACCCGATGTAGGTGTCCCAAAAATGTGTCCCTATTTCTAAATAAATGTACGAAGCTAAAAAAAAAAAAATGAATCCAAACAGAAACACCAATGCAATTAGTAAGTAAAACATAAGAGTTTATTAACATTAATTAAACATGTTCAGTGTAATAGCCATTTTTTCTAACACAATATGCACCCTTACGCAAATGTTTGGCATAATTTTTGGAAATAGCTCAGCTGGGATGTTGTTGATTACCTCACACACTTTGGTCTTTAAGTGCCTTAGGTATGGTTCATGAAAAAGAGATTAATCGCCCGGAAAAATGCTTCCTCAAAGAGTTGCGAATTTCACAAGCAGCGTGTAGAGGTACTCCATCCTGGTGAAACCATTGTGAATTTGGGGTAATACAGTTATTTCTTTTACGGGACAAACTAATTAGTTGTGGTAAGACTACTGGTAGCAGTATCGGCTTTTCCTAATTTCTACGACATTAGGAAAAGTTATTGCTTTAAGTATGAAATGGTGAGAGAACGGTTTTAGTATACAATATTTATTAGTTATTAAATAATAATGAAGGATTAGAAATGTAGAGATACTGTATATGCATATAGGTATATGCGGAATAAGAACTCCAATCTGTTACCGTTCTGAAGAAAAAGCTCCAATAATAAGATATAAAATATTTTCGAATAACAGGCAAATAGAAATGGAACATTTTTTGGAGACACTTTCTATATTACAAACAGAGGGAGTCAAAAGTCCCGCCTCAAATATAACTATACAGTAAATACTTTTGAGGGAGGACTTTTGAATCACCATATATATATATATATATATATATATATATATATATATATATATATATATACACACAGACCGTGCATGGAACAAGGAACTCTTCTGGGAAAATTAAATCCACTATAGTTCGAATAAGTAATGGTAAATGATAAACACTATAGTTTTTTTTTTTCATGATGTTAGCCCGACGTGGGCAACGGGCCACTCGCAAAGAGGCCCCAAAAATATAGCTTCCCTCACCAGCTATCTGCAAAGCAGATAGGATCCAGCTTTGGGACAGGATCTAGGGGTTACAGAACTGTTGCCCACGTCGAACTAACACCATGAAAAAGAAAAAAAACTATAGTGGACTATAGTGGATTTAATTTTCCCAGAAGAGTTCCTTGTTCCATGCAAGGTCTGTGTGTATCATGAAAAAAACCTCAGGAGACCATTCTGAGTTGAAGCCCATATATATATATATATATATATATATATATATATATATATATATATATATATACACACACAGTATAATATATATATATATATATATACAGGGCGTCCCAAAAAAATGTATACACACTTTAAATAATTATAAAGGCAGTGTTTATTAAAATACATTTCATTTTCAAAATGTAATAGAATCTACAGACATTATTTAATTGTTTTGTCAACGCCTGTTTTCAAACTGATGTCCGTTCTGGTCCAGGCACTGCTGATAACGCGAAGCAATGGAATCGCAAACATCACGAAACATTTCGTTTGGTATTTGTGTGCATTCTCGTTCAATGGCTGCTCTCAATTCAGCGACTGTTGCAGGTTTTATAGCGTAGACTTTGTCTTTTAAGTATCCCCATAAAAAAAGTCTAGTGGTGTGAGGTCTGGTGAACGCGGAGGGTATTCTACGAAACCCCTTCGTCCAATCCACATCCACATCGTGCCAAGTACCACTCGCAATACTCCACTCTTCGGTCCGGATCATCTTCATTAATAGCATGGACTAATCTTGGAATGTAACTTTTCCATTGACAGCGCTTCAAAATGCGTTGGACAGACGATTCTGAAATTCCTACCTCACGACTCGCTTGCCGCACAGATTTTCTTGGACTTTGGTGATACGTTTCCAGTACTCTTTCTTGCTTTGTGGGGCTTGTCGATGTCCGTGGTCTTCCGGAACGCTTCTTGTGGACATTCTGAACAGTTCCATCGGCTTCAAACTTATCTCTAATTCGAGTGATGGTAAGTCGCGTTGGTGGATCTGTTTGAAACTCCCTCCTAAACTGTCTTTGCACTTCAACTGCGTTTTCACACTTCCAGTAGCATTTTAGAATGAATTTCCTTTGTTCAAAGCTTAGTCTGACTGCCATTATTAATTCTAATGGGTTTAACTTGGAAAGAAAGAAACATCAATTGAGCTATCAGCTGTTAAAGTGTGTATACATTTTTTGGGGACGCCCTATATATATATATATATGTATATATATGCACTAGAATCTATATATTATAATATATATATATATATATATATGCACTAGAATCACAAAATAACACGTGACCTTATTAATAAGCAAACAACCACAAGGAAAAGGAAACACAAAGTCCGAGCGCTTTCGTGATATATTCACATTTTCTGTTCCTCCTTGATAATGTGAATATATCACGAAAGCGCTCGGACTTTGTGTTTCCTTTTCCTTGTGGTTGTTTGCTTATATATATATATATATATATATATATATATATATATATACTAGCTATCGCCAGCTTGGCTTCGCCAAGAATACCCCCTCCTCATTATCTCCCACCCCTCTTCACCAATTCCCGTACCCTCTCCCCCATTTACCCCAACCCCTCTCCCCAATTACCCCCACCCCTCTCCACCATTTACCCCCACCCCTCTCCACCATTACCCCCATTACCTTCCCCGTGACAGACGGACAGATGGACACTTTTTTGGTCGCTATACCATTTGTGGGGATAACCCCCTCCCCATTATCCCCCACCCCTCTCCCCCATTACCCCTCTTCCCCATTACCCCCACCCCTCCCCCATTTACCCCCATTACCCTCCCCGTGACAGACGGACAGACGGACATTTTTTTGGTCGCTACTCCTTTATATATATAGACTAGCTCCACGGAGCTAGCTTGGCTTCGCCAAGAAGCCATACATATTTACCCCCTCTCCCCCATTTACCCACACCCCCACTGGTGTCTTCAGACGGACGGACGGACAGACGGACACTTTTTGTCGCTGCTATTTTGTAGCCTACACGGAGGAGGCACTTTCGGTGCCTGGGTTACCCCTTTGGGGGAGGTCATTCTCCCTCTCCACCATCACCCCCTTTATACCACTTGGAGATAACCCCCTCCCCCATTACCCCCACCCCTCTCTCCCCCATTACTCCCTACCCTCTCCCCCATTTACCCACACCCTTGCATTAGCTTTTAAATCAATATAATTATGATTTCGCCTAAGGCGAGGGCACTTTCGGTGACTGGGTTGCTCCTTTGGGGGGGGGGGGTCATTCTCCCTCTCCCCCAAAACTCCCTCACACCCCTTTATACCACTTGGGGGATAACCCTCTCCCCATTACCCCCACCCCTCTCCCCCATTACCCCCATCCCTCTCCCTCATTACCCTCCCCGTGACAGACAGACAGACGGACACTTTTTTGGTCGCTACTCCTTTATATATATATATATATATATATATATATATATATATATAGAGAGAGAGAGAGAGAGAGAGAGAGAGAGAGAGAGAGAGAGAGAGGTTTGCTTACCGTTGTAAGTTATTCTTTTAATGGGGTCCCGTGCGAACGTACAGGGTGTCCATAAATGATTACCCTGATTAAAGCATGCTATAACTTTTAAATAAACACTCGTATTCAAGCACAGTTTTAATCATAAGTAGATAAACATACAAAGTTTTGATACATAGTTAATGAACTTAATAAGCTTCCACATGTGCACCCCTAGTGGCACGTAAAATGTCTAAACGGTATTCACACTCACGCCACACATTTTCCAACATTTGTGGGTTAACTGTTGCAATTGCATCCGTAATGCGTTCTCGCAATGTCCTGATATCTGAAACAACTGTTGCATAAACCAAATCTTTAACAAAACCCCATAGAAAGAAATCCAGCGGGGTAATGACTGGTGATCTTGGGGGTCATGGGATTGGCCCGTCCCTGCCAATCCATCGATTTGGAAATGTTGCGTCGAGAGTTTCACGAACAACATGCGCCCAATGAGGGGGTGCCCCATCTTGTTGGAAGATGACAGTTGGCTGCCTGTCCTGCAGCTGGGGGATGGCGTAATTGGTGAGCATATCCAGGTACACAGTTGCGGAAACAGTGTTCTCAGCGAAGAAGAAAGGACCAATTATCTGGTCATGCATTAGTCCACACCAGACATTGATCTTCGGACTGCCCCGAATATGCTCCCTTACGGCACGTGGGTTTTCCGATCCCCAAATACGCACATTGTGTCTGTTGACTCTACCACTAAGATGAAACGTAGCCTCGTCTGAAAAGCAGACACGTAACAAGAAGTCATTATCCTCGTCAATGTGGTTCAAAATGTCAATAGCGAATTGTTCACGTTTTGGACGGTCATCAAGCTTCAGTTCTTGAACAATTTGTACCTTGTAGGCGTGTAACTTCAAACGTTTGTGTAACACCTTGTGCACCGTAGACTTCGGTATCTTTAGTTGGCATGAAGCTTGTCTGACCGATTTCCTTGGTGACCGTGTGAAAGCAGTTTGAATGTTTTCCACCGTCCCATCGGAAACTGATGGTCTACCACTGCTCTTTCCCTTTTCTACGTTTCCAGTTTCCAAGAATTTTTTCATCCACGACTTAATTAACTTCACATCAGGTGGATTCTTCCCATACTTTGTTCTGAACCTTCGCTGAACACTGACAGGAAATTTTGTTTCTGCAAGCCACACAACACATTGTGCCTTCTCTGTCACAGACGCCATCTTAACTGAACACCTACTACAGCGCTCCTAGCGGCGAATGCGGTAGACGAAACACACCAGCACAGAAACTCTATGCGTGTACGAGATCACCTGAAAAGAAAATGGATGTAAGATTCGTCATTAAAACATGAGAGCATACTGTTTTCAGGGTAAACATTTATGGACACCCTGTAGTTTGAAATAATTGTATAGGTCGTTTTTTTTGTAATAAGAAGTTGTTCTACCAATGACAGAAAGTCCTCGCTAATATTATAGCATTTAATAAGTCTTTGTCTTCGTGGAAATAGGGTTCTATTGGTATTCTAACGTTCTAACTGGAAAACTGATCAATCCAGTATATTTAATCGAAGAAAACTCAAGTTACACGCATTCGCTTTGGATTGGTCCACGTTGCAATACATGGTTGGTTAACGTTGGTGTTATTGTAGTTGTATTCAATATCAAATGAAGCAATTCTGAACTACAAAGTGTTTTGGTTATTGTCAAACACGTAATCGAAATTGTCAATTACACAACGTTTTGTCATTTAATTTCTTTCATAATGTCTAAGAAAATACTATTTTGCTTATTTATATTTGCAAACTGTCATTCCTACTGCAGTACTGCATTGTCGAAACAGTTTGCACGTTTGTAATACCCATTTTGTGGATGGTCTGTTCATACGATTTTTGTGTCAAAAACATCGATGCATCTACGAAATGAAATGAATGTTGTCGAAAGTATTTCCAGTTTGTTGAATCACATTTGCAAAACAATTATTTTCGAACGTATCCGTAATTAATTTATTTTTATTTTTATTTTTTTTAGGAATATTGTTTTTCGAAGTTTTCCCTAAAAATTAACATTTTCTTTTGACTCTCTGGCTCGACTCTTTAAAGTTTAAAACACAATATGCAAGTACCTTTTGCAAAATATTTTTTCAGAAGAAATTACGTTTGCTATGCATGACAGAATAAAAATATTCTTGCACAAATTAATGATATACGTACTTGTTTCTGCAACTATTATGATACTGTACTTCTTTCTGCAACTATTATGATACTGTACTTGTTTCTGCAACTTTTATGATAATGTACTTGTTTCTTCAACTATTATGATACTGTACTTGTTTCTGCAACTATTATGATACTGTACTTGTTTCTGCAACTATTATGATACTGTACTTGTTTCTGCAACTTTTATGATAATGTAATTGTTTCTGCAACTATTATGATAATGTACTTGTTTCTGCAACTATTATGATACTGTACTTGTTTCTGCAACTATTAGGATACTGTACTTGTTTCTGCAACTATTATGATAATGTACTTGTTTCTGCAACTTTTAAAGTTTCCTCATTATTTCTGGTTATTGGTTTCAAATGAATTTAAGAGGGAGAGAGCTACTTTTAAAATAAAATGCTTTGGAGAATCTTACATTGTAGAACAGTCAGTGGTTTCCGACCTTTTTCAAAACGCGAATCGGCAAAATTGATGCGCAAAACTTAACGGACCAGTATATACTTTTTCATTTCTATTTTAAGGGCTATGATATGGTTTAAGAAAAATCTATCTTAAACCTACAATTAGTTACAGAACATAATGTTATTAAGTACTTAAAAATGGACAATTATTCAAGAGAAAGTGTATATACAAAATATATACGTAAATGCGTATCCGTGATACTGTACAGTAGTTCGTACTCCAGTATAAATACTCAAATACTTTTTTTATTTCAGCCCAGAAATGGCTTCGAATCTAACAACAGAAGACCGGGTAGAACTTGTGCTCATGTACGCAAGACAGGGCGCTACACACAGAGAAGTTGCTACCGAATTCAATACAAATCATCGTGATAAGCATCCAGTAACACATGCGACTGTTGGCAAGTTGTTTAAACGTTTCAAAGAAACAGGAAGTGTACATGATCGACGGCGTTCTGGTCGTCCAAAAACTGCAACTGATGAAAATACCTCTGCAATGGTATGTGAAACTTTAATGAATAGTCCAGTAAAGTCAACAAGAAGATTATCAAATGAAACACGCATCTCGAGAACGTCAATTCGAAGAATTATTAAAAATCATAAATTCCATCCCTAAGTGTCTCGATGTCAGAGGCCGCCAATTTGAGCATTTGTTATAATTTGTTGTTTATACTGGAGTACGAACCACTGTACAGTATCACGGATACACATTTACGAGTTAAAGTTGATATTCATTTTAAGTATTTACCATTTGTTGTAATTTATGTATTAAAATAAATATTTTCCTATGGATCCAGACTTTCGGCCCACCCTGTATATATATATATATATATATATATATATATATATATATATATATATATATATATATATAAAGTAAAGAACGACGCTTTGTATAGGAGAATATTCCGCGCAAGACGAGAGCGAAAGAACGAAACAAATGAAAAAATGAGGCAACCATCCGGGAATTGAACCCGGGATCTTCCGATTGCCGGTCAGATATGATAACCATTACACCACGGGCCTCACTCAATCAAATGTCGTAATTCCTCTACATGCGCGCAGAAACCAATGCCCCAAAGGGGCACCTCCCGCATGCCGTAACATTATATACATTATAACTGCAAACACGCAGTATAATTAACGTAACGGCATGCGGGAGGTGCCCCTTTGGGGCATTGGTTTCTGCGCGCATGTAGAGGAATTACGACATTTGATTGAGTGAGGCCCGTGGTGTAATGGTTATCATATCTGACCAGCAATCGGAAGATCCCGGGTTCGATTCCCGGGTGGTTGCCTCATTTTTCCATTTGTTTCGTTCTTTCGCTCTCGTCTTGTGCGGAATATTCTCCTATACAAAGCGTCGTTCTTTACGTTAATTATACTGCGTGTTTGCAGTTATAATGTATATATATATATATATATAGGGTGAACCAAATGTAGGTGGACAGTAAATGATAACGTTTATTTTGAGAATACATATTTAATTTTTTTGTATACTATAATACAAAATAAAATTTAAATAAATTTAGTTATAATATTTAATATAATAAAACACAAACACCATAGTTATAATGAACACCATAGTTATAATATAATATAACACAAACCGTATTCAACCAACTGTCCACCTACTTTTGGTTCACCGTGTAATATATATATATATATATATATATATATATATATATATATAAGAGAGTCAAGCAGCAAGACAATTACGGATATATTCACCGACTTAGTGAGACTTGTAACTGCTTCTCTGACACAAACTTTTCAAGGCGTGGCTCACCTTTGGCCAGTGCGATGCAAAGTGGCGTAAAATGTGCATTATAAGTGCGTATGTAAAATGTAAACAGTAATCTGCTTTTTAGCAGGTTTGTTAAATACATGGGAACAAATAACTGGGATGGTTTCCCGGTGCCTTCCTCAGCAGGTAAAGCTGTTTACTAACTTTAACCCAACAGAAGTTGGTACGCCTGAATTCGAACCCATGACCAGTGGATTCGTAACCAGCGACGCTAACCACTACTCACCGAGGCGTTATAACTGCATATATGCACATATAAATTGGATTATATTCTCTCTATATCTGTCGATATCTATGATTAGCTATATCTATCTTCGGTGCTCGGGAAAGGAGCGTTCTACCCGGTGAGCAAGATTGTGAAGTTTGTTGAGGAGGTTGACCTCCTCCTCCCTGTTTTATAATTTTAACCTTCATATTTCACTTATTTTCATTTTTACGTCATTCGTTCATTCCATTCGTATCATTTACCTTTCGTTCCGTCATACCTTAGGGGTCATTCAAAAACACGTGGTCCTTTTTCGGGTAGTTTTCAAACCCGTTCCCCCCCCCTTTGTGGTCATTTGTGGCCAATGACTTAAACCCCCCCCTCCAAAACCACGTGGTCTTCTGATGTCACCCCAACCCCTTCTTAATCTTATGTAAAATGTAAGGTGCCATATTAGATTGTGACAAAAATATAATATACAATAATAATGTATTATAATATACAATATACAATAATAATATAATATAATATACAATAATAATATACAATATACAATAATAATATAATATAATATACAATAATAATATACAATATTATGATAATATGATAAACAGTATTATAAACAGGATATTTTAAGGCTTAGTATTGGCCACGTGGTTAAATGTCAAGACCTCCCCTACCCGATGTGGCCCTTGGTGGTCATATAAGGAACCCCCCCCTTTAAGGACCACGTGGTTTTTGAATAGCCCCTTAATTGTGGTGTACACTTATAAATGTAGGTGTATATAATTATACACTAAATACTTGAATCTTACTGTACGTTAAACCTTTTTCACATCTTGTGATGTATCCTTGTTTGAAATATTAAGAAACTCTTTTGTAAGGAAAATAAATGTCAGTGTTGTTGATACAGAAATAGAAAATATGCCAAGAATTCATTATTCTCTTTTTTCTTAATATATTTTTTATACAAACTGCCTCGCAACTGCAGTAAATACAAAATAAATAAAGTAAATATTAAATAAGTAAATTAATAGAAAATAAGACAGTATTTCTGGAATTTCATTAACATATTATTTTCATTATTATTATTATTATTATTATTTATTATTATTATCATTATCATTATCATTATACATCATCTTTACAATAAAAGTAATTTATTTTACTGGTCACGGTCTAAGGTTAAATATTGTTTCTAGAATGTTTTGACTAAATGTGAGTCATTTTTAGTTAAATTAAATAGTTATATATTAACACTAATGAAGGACGTGTCACATGCTTCCCATTTGTGTTGAATTCCACGGTCATAAAACAATCCAAGAAGTGGCACAGGCTGTCTGGAGTTCCATGCGAGGTCAAATATATATATATATATATATATGGGTGACTTTAATTGCGCCAACGTGAATTACGATACAATGCAGGGAGACGCGGAAGGTAATCGTTTAGTTAATTTTCTCGAGGATAGCTTTCTTATTCAAAAGGTTGGGGAACCTACGAGGTTGGACAGTATTTTAGATTTAGTAATAACTACGGATGATAGGCTAATTACTGATCTTCAAGTAATAGAACCGTTGAGCAATAGCGATCACAATATGGTAGAGTTTGTCCTCTCAGTAAGTCACTCGAAACCAACTAACTCGACTAAAATTCCTAGCTTCCAGCACGCAGACTTTAGTAAATTTCGAAATAAATTTTCACACGTCAATTGGGAAAACGTAATGGGGAACTCCAACGCAAAACTAATGTGGGAATCGTTCGTAACGGTATTTAGGACTATAAATGAGGAATGTGTACCGTACAAAATTAAGCGTGCGAAAGTAAACAACAAGCCCTTGTGGTTTACTTCTAGAGTAGGAGACATTATAAAGAGTAGAGAGAGGGCTTATAGGCTATACAAGTGCGATAAAGATAATCTGTTGTTACGAAACAACTACATATCTCTAAGGCGTGAAGCTAAAAGTGTAATAAAAAAGTCAAAACGCGAATTTGAAATCTCCATAGCTCGTGACGGTAAAGAAAACCCCAAGCGATTCTTTCAATACGTCAATAATAGAAATCCAGTAAAAAGTGTCTTAGGTCCATTAAAAAATGGAAATGGAGATCTAGTCTCTGAAAACAAGGAAATGGCTACCTTGCTAAACGAATTTTTTACGTCAGTTTTTACTATAGAAGATGTAACGAATATCCCTACGGTCATAGACATAATACCTTTTGATAATGGTAATATTTTGGATAATATTGTCGTTAGTGAAGGGGAAGTAATGCGCTATATTGATAAAATGAAAACGCGTAAATCACCGGGTCCGGATTCCATATATCCCATACAACTAAAAGAATTAAAAGATAGCATTGTTGTGCCGCTAACAAAGATTTTTAATGCGTCTATTTCTGAGGGGTGCGTACCAGATAATTTCAAGTTAGCAAACGTAACACCTATCTTTAAGAAAGGCGATAAAGGTGCGGCGGGAAATTATAGGCCAATCAGTTTAACGTCTGTTGTAGGTAAGCTACTGGAATCAATAATTAGGGATCGTATAGTCGAACACTTAGAAGTGTATAATCTGGTTAGAAATACGCAGCACGGTTTTAGGCGAAACAAATCTTGCTTAACTAATCTTTTAGAATTTTTCCAAAGCGTGGTTAACGTTTACGATAGACATCGGGCGGTTGATGTAGTGTATTTAGATTTTCAAAAAGCGTTTGACACCGTGCCGCACAAAAGACTGATTGAAAAAACTAAGGCTCATGGAATCAGGGGTGTAGTAATAAATTGGCTAGAAGAATGGTTGCGAGGCAGGAAACAGAGGGTGGTCGTTGATGGAGCGGAGTCGTGTTGGGCTAATGTAGCGAGTGGCGTTCCTCAGGGTTCTGTATTGGGCCCCTTGCTTTTTGTTATATATATTAACGATTTAGATGTCGGCCTAGTCAGTACAGTTTCAAAGTTTGCGGATGAAACGAAGCTGGGTGGTAGGGCGATTAATGACGAAGATAGAGGTAAAATCCAGGAAGATCTGAATAAAATCATTGATTGGTCAGTCACATGGCAAATGAGATTTAACGTTGATAAGTGCAAAATTTTGCATATAGGTTCGCGTAACGGTAGTTATGCGTATAGTATGTCAAGGAAAGATTTAACAAGCGTAGAGCAGGAAAAAGATTTAGGAGTTATAGTCACTGGTGATTTAAAAGTAGCGAAACAAAGTACAGCAGCGGTCAATAAGGCGAACAAAGTGTTAGGTTTTATAGCTCGAAATTTTGAGTACAAATCGCGCGATATTATAGTTCCACTTTATAAATCATTAGTTAGACCCCATTTGGAGTACGCGATCCAGTTTTGGAATCCGCATATGCGCAAAGATATAGACAGAATCGAAAGAGTTCAAAGATGAGCAACTAAGATGATTCCGTCGCTTAGGTCAAAGTTGTACGAGGATAGGCTTAAGGAGTTAAAATTAACAACACTCGAGACTAGGAGGCAAAGGGGTGATCTAATCCAGTTTTTCAAAATTATGAATGGGTTCGATAACGTAGATAGAGATAGCTTTTTCGAAATATCTCACTATCATAGGACTAGAAATAACGGGTGTAAGTTGACGAGTAGAAGGTTCGAGACAGCAGTTGCGAAAAACTTTTTTACGCATAGAATAGTAAATAGCTGGAATAGTTTGCCGGTAGAAGTAATTAGTAGCACGTCTATAAACATGTTTAAAAATCAATTAGACGCATATGTTGATAGATTGGGTATAGTTTAAGGTAGTAAAATTAAGGCTTTGTCGTGATAGATCCCACAGCTCAACACAAGTGTTGTGGGATATAGGGAGGCAGCATCTTGGGTTAGGGGATACTCTCTGTCCTTACACACCCCATTTAAAGAGATTCCTCTGCCGAGCGGTGCCCCCCCCATAGTACTGTGAGGTATTGAAAAACTCATGATCTTCACTTGCCCCACAAACACCTTTAAATGGGAGACCCAAAATGGGTGCACACACACATTTCTACATTACTGTACAGTCTTTACAGCCACACCTACACTTTTCCTCCTAAGTATGTATATTGTAATGTATATGGTTGTAAATTTTGACTTGTTCCGCAATCGATATGGAACGTGACTTATTTTTCGTTGGGCAAGGTACTAGTATTGATGGATACCGTAATGAAATTGACTGGATTCTTTGGATCTACAGATCTACAGAAGCTAAGGCTAACAAAGACCCTAAGATCCACTCTAAGGCTAGCCCGAGAGAAAGGAGAGAGTAGGGGGTTAAGAGAAGAGAGGAGAATAAGGGGTTAAGTAAGGAGCAACACCTATCATTCGTGGGTTAACATTCATTCAGAAAAAGAGGGAAAAAGTCTCACCATCATCATCCGCCGGCCACTGCCGACAAGTCAGAAAAATAGTCGGAGAATATAGGAGAGGGGTGAAAGATGAAAAGAAGTAAAATAAGAACGCTTACAAACCATGCAAACACAGTCTTAACTCACTGTCATACCATGCAAACTACAAACATGCAAGAAAAGAGTTAGAGACATGCAAAGTAAGGAGGATAAAAAAAAAAAAAGTAGGTAAAGTTAAACAAAAAGTGGGTTAGTTTACGCTATGAGCTACATCTACATTCGTGTTAGTCTAATTTTTAATTTTTTTTTTTTAATTTTTTTTTTTTTATTGCTGGCATCACGCTGGCATGTCACAAGCTGGCATTCATCGTCAACAGACTCATCCTCGAGCACCACCACCAGAGCTCCTGTTGTTAACTTTCTTTTTTAATTTTAAACAACGTTAATATTTTTAAAATGTCTGTCAAGACGGTTCTTAAACACATTAACGCTGGTAGAATGAACGACTGACGCGGGAAGATTATTCCATTTATCAATTACTTTAAACGTAAAGAAGTTTTTAGCGATATTAGTAATGAAACGTCTGCCACGCAACTTGAATCCGTTATTGCGAGTATTACTATTATCGAAAGTGAACAATTTGTCAAAATTTACGTTATCGATGTTATTAACGATTTTGAAAACTTCAATAAGCTCCCCCCTTAATCTCCTAGTTTCGAGTGAATACAAGTCTAACACTTTAATCCTATCTTCATAAGGCTTATTGCGCAATGCCGGAATAAGTTTCGTGGCACGACGCTGAACCCTTTCTAACCTATCAATATCCTCACGCAAGTACGGGCACCAAAACTGAACGGCATATTCTAAATGAGGCCTGACTAGGGACTTGTAAAGGGGCAATATAATATCCTTCGATTTAAATTCGAAATTACGCGCTATGAAGCCTAACATCCTATTAGCTTTTGCGCAAGACTCCAGGCACTGGTTCCTAACCTTTAAATCTTTAGTTACGCGTACGCCTAAATCTACTTCCTCGTCAACGCTCGCTAAATCCCTATCATCCATCGTGTACACGTAATTATTGTTGCGAGAACCTATATGCAAAACTTTACATTTATCTACGTTAAATTGCATCTGCCACTTATCCGTCCACTCCATAATCCTATCTACATCGTCTTGGATCCTATTTCTATCGTCCTCGTTAACAACCTTACCGCCTATTTTAGTATCGTCCGCGAATTTTGACACGTTACTAATCAATCCTACATCTATGTCGTTAATGTAAATTACGAATAACAGTGGGCCTAACACTGAACCCTGTGGGACACCACTACCTACCTCTAACCACCCCGATTCACTACCATTAACTACGACCCTCTGCCTCCTAGCACGAAGCCATTCTTCTAACCAGTTAGCTACCTGACCGCGGATACCGTGCGCTTTAACCTTCGCAATTAGTCTCCTATGCGGAACTGTATCGAACGCCTTTTTAAAATCTAAATAAATAACGTCAGCTGCCCTATGCCTATCGTATTCGCGCACTATTTCGTTATAAAATTCTAACAAATTTGTTAAACAAGACCTATGGCGTCGAAACCCGTGCTGACTACTATTAATCAAACCCCTACTTTCTAAGTGATCGATAATACGATCCCTAACTACGGATTCCAAAAGTTTACCGACAATTGACGTTAAGCTAATGGGCCTATAATTGCTAGCTACCGCGCGGTCGCCTTTTTTAAAAATAGGCGTGACGTTAGCTAATTTGAAGTCTTCAGGAATAATCCCCGTTTCGAGTGACTGATTAAAAATCTTCGCTAAGGGGCCTACGATAACGTCTTTCAAATCTTTCAAATGTCTAGGATAAAAAGCGTCAGGGCCTGGAGCCTTGCTAACTTTTAGCCTATCGATATAATGCGCAATCTCAGCCTCGTAAACAGTTATTTCATCTAAAATAGTCTCGCTACTAAATGGAACGATATCGTCAACGTCGGGGACATTATCTGATATATTTGCATGTCGGTTATAAATAGATATAGAGTGTAACATATTTGTGGATAGTAGTATATTATGACTTGATCCTCTGGATCCAGAGATTCTATCTTTAGTTTTAAATCGATAATTAATTAGTTTTTAATTGATAATTATTTAGTTTTGCAAAAATTGGTCGGTGCGAATGTACAGGCAGTTCTTACATAAATTTCTTATGTTCTTGTGGTTCGGAACCCACGTAAGATTGTAGGTTCCCTCCGCCACCGCGGAGGACATACACAATTACGAACACAGTTATGTAGACCAGCCACGAGTGGATCCTAGGGTCTTTGTTGGTCTGAAACATTATAACATTATAATATATATATATATATATATATATATATATATATATATATATATATATATATATATATATGAGAGTCAAACAGCAAGACAATTACGGATATATTCACCGACTTAGTGAGACTTGTAACTGCTTCTCTGACACAAACTTTTCAAGGCGTGGCTCACCTTTGGTCAGTGCGATGCAAAGTGGCGTAAAATGTGCATTATAAGTGCGTATGTAAAATGTAAACAGTAATCTGCTTTTTAGCAGGTTTGTTAAATACATGGGAACAAATAACTGGGATGGTTTCCCGGTGCCTTCCTCAGCAGGTAAAGCTGTTTACTAACTTTAACCCAACAGAAGTTGGTACGCCTGAATTCGAACCCATGACCAGTGGATTCGTAACCAGCGACGCTAACCACTACTCACCGAGGCGTTATAACTGCATATATGCACATATAAATTGGATTATATTCTCTCTATATCTGTCGATATCTATGATTAGCTATATCTATCTTCGGTGCTCGGGAAAGGAGCGTTCTACCCGGTGAGCAAGATTGTGAAGTTTGTTGAGGAGGTTGACCTCCTCCTCCCTGTTTTATAATTTTAACCTTCATATTTCACTTATTTTCATTTTTACGTCATTCGTTCATTCCATTCGTATCATTTACCTTTCGTTCCGTCATACCTTAGGGGTCATTCAAAAACACGTGGTCCTTTTTCGGGTAGTTTTCAAACCCGTTCCCCCCCCCTTTGTGGTCATTTGTGGCCAATGACTTAAACCCCCCCTCCAAAACCACGTGGTCTTCTGATGTCACCCCAACCCCTTCTTAATCTTATGTAAAATGTAAGGTGCCA